>JANHAO010010430.1:0-17681 GCA_026873985.1 Saraca asoca
TTTGCTGGCTGCAGCTTTCTTTGAACTGCAGCCAGCAGCCTTCTTTGAAGAAGGCTAGCAGCCTTCTGGAAGGCTTTGACAAAAAGGGTGATGAAAAGAAAATTAAGTAGGGTGCTAATTAATTACCTTTAGAAGGGCTGGACTTTTGAGCAGGATCTTCTGTTCCATATCTCTATATCCAGTTGTGTGTGTTTACCAGTTATGAGATCCTTTTCGATTTCTCTCTTCACTTATCTTCCCTCCCATGCAGATGGAGGGTAAGATTGGGCAACCACTTCATATTGGACCCATTACTCAGATGCTTCATTCCTCTCACATACAACATAATTCGTTGTTCGAGGTGGAGTACTCAGATGATAATTGATAAGATGACAAGCATTTGGCATCGTTCCACTTGTCACCGTCATGTCGTGTCAAGTACTGCTCTACGTTTCCAGAGAGAGAGAGAGAGGAAACGAGTTAATTGGGAAAGAAAAGGAGGAGTAAAATATACTTGCCTTTAGATTTTTTTTTTTTTTAAAATAAGAAGAAAATTTATTTTTATTAATGATAAAGTTATAAATAATATTAAATATATATTTTTTATTTTAAAAAATAAAAAAATATTTATTTTTAAAATTTATATCTAAATAAATTTTTTATTTTTTGGTTCTTAAAAAATAATTTTTAAAAATAATTTTTAAAAAATTATTTTTAAAAACAATAAAATAAAGACACCTGAAAACACTTTCAAACAGGTCGGTGCTTGGAAGTGTTTACTTCCATACAGGCCGGTGCTTGGAAACTATTTTTTTTAAATAATTTTTCTATTTTTTTATAAAAAAAATTTGTTTGATAATCTATTTTTAAAAATTATTTTTCAAAAAATGATTCATAAAAATATAATTGAAAAAATAATTTTCAGAAAACACCAAAATAATATTTTCTTTTGTTTTTGTATAAAATTGTTTTCAAATTTTTTTCAAAAAATAAGAAGAATACTTATTTTCATTAATGACAAAATTATAAATAATATTGAATATATTTTTTTCATCTTAAAAAATAAAGAAAATACTTATTTTCAAAATTTACATCTAAATAAATTTTTTATTTTTTTTAAAAAAATAATTTTTAAAAAACAATAAAACAAAAATACTTTCAAATAAGTCCATAGTTTTCTCCCGTGTTTTTTAATATAGGTAATTGTTTTTATAGGTAATTGTTTTTATTTGATAAAACGAAAAGTTCCAATATCATCACTGAGATTTTTCATCCATTTTCTCAGATGAGAGACGCATTTGTGGAGACAATAGTTAAATATACAACAATCCCTAATAATCCTTAGAGAACATGTATTGCTGTGTCTCCTCGCAATTGCTAATGTAACTCGTAAATAAATCTCTTTTTCCAAAAAAAAAAAAAACAATTGCATGTAGAGAGCACAATTCCTGTATAATTCTATCATAATCAATTTGTATTTAAAATAGTTTGGTATGCAAGGTTACTTGTCAGTGTATAGAACTAGGAATGTCATTGCATGAATTTCGTGGGGACCCGATGCGCATGGAGAATAAAGTGTTGTATAATGCTACCATTAAATCAGCCACTGGCTTCAGGCTCAAGGGAGAACCCACCTTGCAAATGGTTGAAAAGCACGCGATGCCTGAGAATAAGCTTTTATTGGAATCTTAAAAGTTGATAAGTTATTCTTGTCATTTGGTCCATGTACTAAACTTTTAATTAATTCTATTTAGTTCAACCAGAAAATCGAAATGGAGAGATACCAATCTACCGATAGGCCACTTTTGCAAAATATACAACATAATCTCACAATCTGAAGAATATGAATATGAATGCACAAGGTCAAGGAAGAAAACTCCGAAATCATCTCCCCCACCAATCTGGGATTTTTAACCTCCGGCTTCGATGAACAGAAAGTCTGACCTCTGGAAGCTTGTGCTTAACCTGTCTCCACAGCATATTGACAGCATCTTCCTTTTTCGGAGGGTACTGGAATTCATAATGACGGGAGATGTTTTTTAGCTGCCTCCACATTTCAACCCATTTCTCCTTAGGAAATGTTCGCAGCTGTTTGATCATTAAGCCCGGCTCTAATGCCTCTTTGAAAGAGAAGAACACTGAGAACTGTGTATAGTCAATCTCGTCCTCAAATGGGAGTTCAATCTGATCACTCACAATGACAGGAACACAGTGACTCACTATGGCATCAAAGAGACGACAAGATGAAGGTGTGTCACCTGCTGGATGCAGACAGAACTTTGATGAACGCATCCCCTTAGTTGACTGTTACAACAGAAGCAGAGCATAAAAGGAACACCCTACTTAATGATCTTCGCATGACCATAGGAAAACCAGAAAGAAAAAAAGGCACTTGACAATAATTCTTTTGTCAATGCCAAGACACCATTCTACATATTAGATTACAGAAAACGTTTCTGATTCTTGTCACTCTTATAATGCAGGATGATTAATATGTGAGAATAAGAAGATTTTCAGTAACAAAAGAAATCTAGATGCCTGGATTTACCACTCTTTTGCAAAGAATCGAAGAGTTGTGTCGGCAAAAAGGAAAAAGAAAAATCTAAATGCTTGGATTTTCAAGGAAAGTGATGTGTCCTGCATATTATCATCAACAGAAAATCAAAAAGTGCTCATGTTTTAAAGATATATCCTTTCGTTCATGAAAAACAGAGTGCATCCCGGTATTCACATTCATGGTGTCAGTGTGCATAGCAAAATCATGCAGAGAAAGCCTACTTGTGCTTGGTTGGGGCCAACAGTGTAAGTTATCTGAATATATTTTTCCTTACTTGAAGGTTTTCTTCCCTTGACTGACAAGAAATTTCATGAATACAAGCAAGTAAAACAAACAAGAATTTTGATAGTTTGAGCTTAAGAAATCGCTTATCTTACTATAAATTCTGCCAATGAAGATAAGTAAGACTATGTCATAGGCATATAACAACTATACTGCATACCAGTTTTATGTTTTCTCCTGTAGCAACACTTTGCTCATACAGAACATCATCATAAGCAGATAATATCTTCCCTAGTTTAACACGGACGAGGCCTTCCTGCAACATCATAGAACCCGAAGATCAATTTTTTCCTCCTAATTTATGAATCTCAAATAGAGACATTATTATTCTTTGAAGCAACTCTTAGCCAAACGTACATCCTTGCGGAATGTTCTCCCTCGGAAGAAAAGCAGTATGGTGCGAGACCCATATGGATCTTCAGACTCATCATCTGTAAAAGAATCCACAACATGTACGTAGGGGGCAACAACATCTTTCTTCAAATTAGACATGCCTTTGGGGTAGCGGCCAAAATCCACAACAACCTGAATAGAATCATTCACCTGATCTCTCAGGAACCTAAAGGCATTAGGGTGTGTCATAGGAATTACATGGTCTCTACCTCCAGATTTCTTCCAGTATTTGGATCGCTGTAAATATTCAATTAATTCAACCTGAAACCAGAAACAAGTCATGTTTAACTCTTAAGAACAGAATCCTTAAAACAGTATAAATAAATTTTGTGGCTTTGAGATGACACAGAGAGGGAACTAGAAAAACACATTAAATTTCAATGTTCCATGAAAGAAGCTTATAACATTGTACGGACCTTCAGAGAGAGATGACATAGACTCAGATAAAGGAGACATAAACTAATTGTTCGATGACAACAAATAATTTCCTCAAAAATATAAAGCCAGATATAACAACTCGATATGCCACTTAAAGTGGGAAATCTCAATGCTTTTGGTGGCGACAAATTATTTCCATTTTCCAACAACCTTATAATGCACACTTCCAAGTTCATATGGCTAGTATACACAAATAAAGCCATCATCAATTAACTAAGATAATTGACTTTAAACATTATGATAAACAAATATAACGCATCCATTATTGAACTCAACAGAAGTACCTGCAATTTGCGATCAATCTCTATTGCAGGATCCGTCATATTATGTCCGTGTGAATTGAAACTTAACGAAGAGAAAAAAGGCACAAAGAAAGCATCGGCCAGTTCCGGATCCGAAACCCTTATTGCTTCTCGTTGGTCATCGCCTCCTTGATACAGGAGCGAGCCCATCATCCAATACTCCACGCTATGTTGCTTCCTCAACCCAGAATTTTTCGGCCATGGTGGCCAATCCTGGGTGGTGACTGGAGTTTCCTCTGAACTCTGGCGATTAAGCATGCCAATGTTGAATCGGCGTGGAAGATCATACATGAAGACACGAAGAGGCGGGTCGGGCGCACATGGAGCCGGTGCAAACGCCGGTGACTTTAACAAAGGAAAGGAGTAAGATCGAACATCAACAGTTCCGGAATAAATTGAGTAGACAATGAGAAGAAGGAGGACGAAAGTGAAAGAAAGCAGCACTTTTGCAAGCATAGTTTAGCCTAATGCTAAGGGCAGCTGGTGAAGCTAATAGTAGCACTCTTTCTTCGCTTTGCAGTTAACTTCACCATTACCAGATGGCAAATCCCATCTGTCTTCAAAATCTTAAAGCTGGCAAGATGGAGTTGAGATAAAAAATAAAGGAATGCCATAAGTGTAATGAATATTGCCTATTTAATATAATTGACAAATGAGTAATAATTCCAACCTGCAGAAATATAAAGGAATGCTAATTACCACCTGCTTCAGGGCTCACTTGATTTCCAGAAAAGAGACTGTTAAATAGCAAAAAAAAAAAAAAAAAAAACACAAAAACGTAGATTCACAGAAGGTAGGCCCAAAGGATTAAAGCTCTGACAGTTTTAATCCCTCATAGGCTTTAAGCCCACGCAGCCCATATTGAATCAAAAGCTTGCATGTCATTCAGAAAGTCGGGGGTCGCGACACTAGTTATTTGTAATTTCGCTCGTTTCGTTTTTCTGATGTTGCGTGGCGCATTCAAATTCCTTCTCTTACTCTCACAGTCTGACAAAACCAGCGACTTTTGTTGGTTCTTACTCTTCTTCCGGGGTTCAGGTTGTGAGCATAAAATACCCTCACAGACACATCGATCTTGCTCTTCCTACAAGTCTTCTGTGTCTTCGGCGGAGACATATTAAAATTCCAGATTTCGAATGGCTTTCCGGTTCGGCTCCGACGATGTCTCCGGCTTCAAATTCTTGTTGTTCATGGCTTTCATTTATGGCCTCTTGTCGATGCTGGCCTACAACGTCATCCACATGAAGTTTATTAGTCCACTTGAAATTGATGCTCCTTTAGATCGTTTCTCAGAAGCCAGAGCTGTCGAACATGTTCGAATATTGGCCAAAGAGATCGATGGTCGTCAAGTGAGCTAAAACTTCCTTCGCATTCCTTTGTTTTCTAAAATATGAGTAGTAGTACTAATTTTTCTTTTCGTAATTGGAGAGTATGAAACTGTAATTTGGAAATTTGGACCAGCTTCTTTTGTTTAAATTTCTGTCTTTTATTTCTTCATAAATCATAGTCAATATAATCTAGGACGTGAGATATAGAAAATAGTCGCTTTTCCATTTTTCTCATCAACAATGTGAAGTTACTGTTATCGGGTGATTAGATTTGGGCTGTTTTAGTACATGTGATGTGCCTTTTGGATGTTGACTATTGGTGCACCTAATGACAGGAAGGGCGGGCTGGATTGAGACAAGCTGCCCAATATATTATGGGTCAGTTGGAACTAATAAAGGAGCGAGCTCGGTCCAATGTCAGGTTGTAACACTATCTTGATATAGAAAATTTTTATTTATTTGTTTATATTTCATTTCCACTCTTCCTGTCCCTTTTTGCCTTTTTCACTGTTTTGTTATAATTAAAATTTCAAAACACGTTTCCAACTCTCAGCTTAAATACTAAATACATTCTTCTACCCTTTTCGTAGTCAGCCGCTTACTATTATTCCAAAATTTTCTACTTACAGAATTGAGATTGAAGAGAGTACTGTAAGTGGCTCATTCAATATGTATTTTTTGCAACACAACATAGCTTTGGGATACAGAAATCATTCAAATATTGTTATGAGGTATTTTGTCATTTTAATTGTTATAATGTTTTATGCATTAGTACTTTATTAGCAGAGCATAATCTGGCTTACATTTTTTGCTATAACGACATTGTTATTTTGATTTGATTTTTACTATCACCTTTGCTATATATATATATATATATATATTTACAAATAATGTTGTGCCTCACATAAAAGCTTACTTTTTGATTCTTGAATTTTCTGCATAGTGTGTAAATGGGAGAATCAAAACCTTTTCTTACCTTTTCAAAGGTAGTGTGATGGGTCGGAAACTGAGATGTCATTGTTATTAGGAACTTGAAAAAGTGTCTTAGAAGTGTTATTACTTGTTTCTAGAAGGAAATATCAAAGACAAAGGGATAAAAGGAAGCATTATTATCAGCAAATAATAAAGTATAATCCAAGTGTAGATGTATATATAACAGATCTATGTCATCAATGCTTTAATGGATCATCATTTTATGTTAAATTACTTTACATATTAAACTACTTGCTTCCTTTAAACAAAGTTCTATTTTAGTTTGCTATATCGCCAAAGTTACTGCATCTTGCACAAACAAATTATTGCTGTCTCTGTGTTGACAAGTGATAAGATGGATTTGGTTTTTGGTTTACAACAGGATATCGTCTGTAGATTCAAAGGATACTGATCCGTCAGTCTTGGTAAATGGGCATTTTGATAGTCCACTTGGTTCCCCAGGTGCTGGTGATTGTGGTTCTTGTATTGGTGAGTAGTGGCTACATTTAGAAGTGTTCATTGAATTGGAACTATTATGTTGGCAAGTCCTTATTGATCAGACTAAATGTTAATGTTTAATCTTCTTTTCCATTTTCAGCATCAATGCTAGAAGTAGCAAGATTAATGGTGGACTCCAGTTGGGCTCCCACCCACCCTGTTATTTTTCTTTTTAATGGGGCCGAGGAACTTTTTATGTTGGTAGGATATTTTAGTAATATGAGTTTCAAAACAGAAATCACATTTGATTGTCGGTCTTGTAATTATTTTAGTATTCTTTCATGATATGTTTAATTATATATTTACTGGAAAGTAAAGCCTTCATCAAAATGCCTTAATACTAGGAAAACATGCATTCATTTTTAGCTAAACATATATTTTTTTTTTGGCCTTTACCATATTGAAGCTATCAAGTGCTGTTTTATTTTGATGTTTAAGGGTTCACATGGGTTCATGAAGACACATAGATGGCGTAATACAATTGGAGCTTTTATCAATGTGGAGGCATCTGGGACTGGAGGGCCTGGTAGGATAAATTCCAATCCAAAGTTATGCAAATTTTTTTAAAGCTAAGAGTTATAGAAACCTTTATTTATCTTTTCAGTTATGCAGTCCTTTACAATTAGCACCCTAAATTTTAAAACCAATTTCCTTGCTTCAAGTGCTGACATTCAATGCTGCAAAAATGGGAGTATAAAAGAATATGGATTGTCCTTATTTGTAGGATATAAATATAATAAAGTATTCTTCAATGTTCCTTGCCATGTTTAAACTTTTATGATATGTAAGATATCTCTCATTGACTGAAATTGTGAAAATTAACAGATTTAGTTTGCCAATCTGGACCCAGTTCTTGGCCTTCTCGTGTATATGCTGAAGCAGCAATATACCCTATGGCTAATAGTGCAGCTCAGGTTTTGTCTCTTCCCTCACCTCACTCTCTATTTGTTTAAACTTTAATGTGCTTTTCAGTTTGTATTGTATTTCTGTGTCAACTATTCTGATGTAAATTTTTTATTTCAACATGCAGGATGTTTTTCCTGTTATTCCTGGAGACACTGATTACCGAATATTTTCTCAAGACTATGGAAAAATCCCTGGCCTTGACATTATCTTTCTTCTTGGTGGTTATTTTTATCATACCTCTTATGATACAATTGAGAGATTAGTGTAAGCATCTGACCTACTGTCTTTGTACTCATGTTTGATTGAAATTTTGTATTATGTTGTCCTCAAGCATATCCTTGTTGTATTCCCATGTCTCCAGACCTGGAAGCATCCAAGCACGTGGAGACAATTTGTTCAGCATAATCAAGGCTTTCACTGATTCTTCTAACCTACAAAACACCCTTCAAACAAATTCTAGTGAAGTTACTGCCAACATATACAAGGATGAGAGGGCTGTTTTCTTTGATTATCTGTCATGGTTTATGGTATGCGTTGAAGTCCCTAGATTTCATCAGTTGCTTATAACATGTTAGTTAGTACCCCTGGCAAGCATGCTATTCAGAAATGGTTCATATTGCTCTTTTGTTCCACTATTTAAACATTATGGTTCTACAGATATTTTATTCCAGAAGGGTAGCTTGGATACTTCACAGCATTCCTCTCTGCATCTTCCTTATTATGACTCTGTTTTTAGCACATAATAGGTCACATCAGTGGTCAGCAGTTTTATGTAATTTTATGAAAGGTAATTGGTTACTTTTGGTTGATTCTTCTTTATATAAAATGTACTCATAAGTCTTCTTGTATTTACCCAATCTTAAAATTTTGAATTATTACCTAAATATTTACTTGTTCAATCATTTTGTGTGACAATATCAAATGCTCTAGAATTGCAGGATTATTGTTCCATGCAGTTGGAATTGTATTGGCAATTGCTGTGCCCATTGCATTTTCTTTACTGAGATTTATATTCAACTCTCAAACTATGAATTGGTAGGTCAATGTATCAGCAACTTCTTCACATATATTTTTATTTATCTTTTGTTTGATAGGCAACAGTTTCCATAAAGTATTTTTCCAATGAAAAACTCCCTTTTATTTCTTGTACCATTGAGATGTGGGAATTGGGATTAGATAGTTCAACTAGTGGCCTTTTTTTTCTCGTAAGTGCATAAATTTTGCATGGTAATAAAATTATATTACGTGAGATTAAACAATCCTATCTTGTTGATAATAGATATGCTTCAAATGTTTGATGATAACCTTTCAGTAACTCCACTTTTAGGAATACCTTACTACGGTAAAAAAAATAAATCGGAAAGTATGGCCAAAATAGTATCATTCTGTATCTAGTGCTTAATACTTAAAGAACCTCTATTCTTTGCCAAGTGCTTGTTAACATAAGGATGAAATACAGGTTTGCTCATCCATACTTGGCTTTCATGATGCTTATACCCTCCTCACTTGTTGGTCTCTCAATTCCAAGACTTGTCTGGAGGCGCTTTCCTCTGTCTCAAGATGTTTCAGTTGTCAAGACATCAAAAGAGGTACTAAAGTATATTGAAATGTGCTTGAATAAGTTGTAATTAGTGCCAAGTCCATTGCTTTTAAATATTTAATTGTTAAAATTATTTGACTTCGCTTATCTTTATTTAATCTTCATAAACATTATAGTATTGAGTTTAGACATTTTTTTTTTAAATTCTAATTATCTCTGTGTCTTGGTGGTGTGGGTGATAAGTACTGAGCATTTAATCTGACACATAAATTGCAGGCACTATCTTATGAAGCACGGTTTTGGGGAGCATTTGCATTTTATTCCATAATAACTTTGGTATGTATTATTGATACCCAGTCAGCAAGGTTATCGAATCATATTGTATCATGAAATGAAAAGCGTATTCTATGAATTGTGAATCAAGTCGAGAATCCATGAGATTCATGATTCAACTTAAAAGTGGCATATTTTTATGTTATGTATAATAAAATGTTGCATAGAGGCCAAAGAATCATAACTCTAAGCCATGAAAAACATTTCTTTGAATGTCATAAGCTCATAAATCATTATTATGAAGTTTCAAAACTCAAAAGAGTCAAAAACTCACCATGATACATGACTTATAACTCAAATTCAAAACTCAGAAAACTTAGTAAGTCATAAATATGTAAGTAACATGATAGTCAAGCTCATATTAGAATATAGGAGGTTTAGGGCTTCAAGAAAATGGTGAGGTTTCAACTTTAATTGAATAGGATTTTAGAATAAAAATACAGTACAAAGTAATTCGGAGGGTATGAATGATTGCAATCCTTTTCTGTTTAGCGAATTGTTAGATTTGCCAAATGAATAGTTGGAATCACAAGATTCAAGAAATTTTGTCATGATTCATCCTATTCTAGGAGAGATTCATCATAAAAAATGATTCACAGCCTAATTCGAATCTATTACCCTTCTGATCAAATCAAATTGTAAGATCCTGATAACCATGCCTCATACACGTCAATCTTTTCTGCAGCATGACATGATGTGTTCTCTTGAATTATGTATGGCTAAACAAGTTTAGTAAAAACAGGCTTATCTTGTGGCCGGGTCGAGCGGAGGTTTCCTGACCCTTTTTATGTTAGCTTTCATGCTTCCTGCATGGATATCCTTCTGCATATCTGTCAAATCCTACAGCTATCAATCAATCAGGTTTGTTGTGAATGTTTCTGCTATTTGTAGCTAGTTCATTTTCAATTCTTACACTAATCAATTTCATGTTTTGCTCTCTTTGGTTTTCTATATATATTTGGCTTCCTTTGCATATCAGTTGACTTAGTTTTTCCATGTCATTTATCAAGTTTTCCCTGAATGAATCTTTGTTCTTCTTACAACTGTTAATCATACTTCCTCATCATTTTGTTTTTCATTTTTCCCCTTCAGGTCAACAATTTTATATGTAATACCTCTAGTTCCATTTCTTGCATATTCAGTCTATTTTGGGGGGTTTCTTACCAATTTTCTGATTGAGAAGATGGGAATGATGGGTGCTCTTCCTCCACCATATGGTTAGTTTTTCTAGAATTGTGTATATTATCTTATTAATTAATACATGTATTGTACAGAGTTTGCCAGGACCCAACGATGCTACTCACTTCATGGTGCTGGAATCGTAAAGGCCTGTGGATTTTATTTAACCATAAAATCACTCCTAATTCCTTGTTAAATTGGCTTCAGATTATTACTTAAAATTGTTCTGTGACCTAGAAGTGAGGTTGTTCTGTGATAGGTTGTCTCATGCGCTTGTGCATTACCCATGTGTCTATGGCTCAATGTTTACACGTGCTTATATATACATGTAAAAATGAGATGTGTATCAGTGGGATAATTTTACTTAAGGGACCTTTCTTGGAGCCCGTCGCTTCTAATTCTAAATTGTATAACTTTTGTATAAGACAATGACCGTAGAACTTATCAGCTACTTATTGCAGGAATGTATATTCCTGACGTTATTGTGGCAGCAATGATCGGAATTGTAACTGGTTGGTGCATGGGCCCTCTATTGCCTATATGTGATCATTGGTTAGCCAGACCGCCTATCTTGCAGTTTTTGTTGCAGCTTAGCGTACTTGCTTTGGCATTATCATCTCAGTTCTTTCCTTACAGCACATCTGCACCTAAAAGGGTTGTCTTTCAGCATAGTATTCATACTGCAGGTATTAGCAGCCAGGAGTGTATATTACATTTGGTAGGCTGTTATAAGTCCTCTTGTCACCATCTGAAACACTGATGAGCTAAATTACCATGATGATGTGCTATTATGAGTTTATCTCTGTTCTGTTTCCCAATGTCAATTTAGTATTACCACCATTTTTTTTTCCTTTTTATGTAAAATTCTAACTATTTTGCTGTTGTTTGGCAGGCTCAAGTCAGATTGCGGAAGCCACTTATGATTTTTCTGTACTGGATTCCAATTCTTTACTTTTTCTTTTCAAACATGCACCTGATGTAGCAAAGGAATTGAACATTACTTCTGAATTTTCATTTGAATCTGCATCATTGTCTAAACGTGAAACTTGGATGGTAAGTATCGTTCCAATATTATGCGATTTCTTTTAAACATTTCTGGTTGGCTTTTATTCTTGCCCTTGGAAAAAGAATGGAAAGAATGATAGAAGTTAATCAACCTCATGTAATTTGATTTTTAGCTACCTGTCATTAAAATTTTGTCATTGGGTAAAGCAGAGTGTTCCTGCAATGGTTGGTAAGTCTTGAATTTGTCTTTGGCTCTGGAATTATAAAATGTCAGTGTACTGAACACATCAGTATTCATTAGGGTTCTCTATCATTTTTAGATTTGATTGTCTCAATTATTAATGGAATTCCATATAAGCTCCTTTCTTGCTGGTTGGGATATTACTAGTCACGGTTTTATTTGTTTTTCCATGGTAGTTTATAATCCTAGAGCTAATAAATAAAGTTAATATTAGGGCATTTTTCTTGCAGGCTATTTTTCCAGTTTCTTTTCTTTTTTCAAATAGCCTGAAGTTCCCTGCAAAAAAGGATGATATGTTGAAGCAGTATGAATTCTTTCCAGAATTATCTGTCCAAAAGCCATCTTTGGATTCTACCAAGGGACTGAGGAGAGTAAACTTGGAGCTTTATTTAGGGTGAGCTGTTCACAGTTCTTACCATCTGCATAGTCTATTAGTCTTATATATTCTATAACTTCTATGTGGCTTCTTATATTTTTTGAGAAAAATAAACTTTACCCATTTATGGTATGTCCCTAGTTTTAATTTACCCACTTGTGGTTTAAAGTGTTATAAAGAGCCAATTTTAGGTATGCATTGTTAATACTTTGCCCACCTATGCTAATTTTCCATTCAAATCTAATGCATTTTATCATATATCAATCACGTGCTCCCTTATTAGCCCTAATTTGACCCTAATTGCACCTTATCATTCCCAATATTTCCTTTTTTGCCTAAATGTGAAACCAAAGAAATTTTGTAGAAATCGAAGGTAAATTTTTCTTTAAGGTTTCAAATTTAGACGGAAGAGGAAATTGGGAACGATGGGATGAAATTATGACTAATTAGGAAATGAGTGACAAAATTCGTTAAATTTTGATGGAAAATTAGCATAGGTGGCCAAAGTATTAATGGTGCAAACCGCAGATTGGCTCTATACGACACTTTAAACTGTAGATGGATAAATTGAAATTAAGGTCATATCACAGTTGGGTAAAGTGTATTTTACCCCCTTTTTTTTATGGAGCCTTGCTATGAAAATAATGTTTGTAATAGTTTTTCAGCTTCATGTTGGCATTGTAGACTAATTGTCAGTGGCTAAGAAGAATTCTTTGTGGTTTCCTTTTTGTGGATGGTAAATTGAAATTAGAGTCATACCACAGTTGGGTAAAGTGCATTTTACCCCCTTTTTTTATGGAGCCTCACTATGAAAATAATGTTTGTGATAGTTTTTCAACTCCATGTTGACATTGTAGACTAATTGTCAGTGGCTTAGAAGAATTCTTTGTGGTTTCCTTTTTGTGTTTGTTTTTCTGGAATTTATTTGCTTTGTTTGTTTCTGTACACAAACACATGTCCTTGTATGTTGTTATCTTTTCTTAGCTCAGGTGTTTATCTCTTAATTTCTTGTGATTATCACATGTTCTGAATTAGCCTATAAATTATCAACATCTCTTGTTTTTACTGCAATATGTCCATTGCATATGTTGTTGGCTACAGTCTTAAATCTGTATATTTTACCCAAACAAGAGGTCATTGGATTCATAGGTGGACCTCAGGTTTTACAACACCGAAATTTGCCTTGTGTTTTAATGTATAGTTTAATTTATCTTGATTTCAGTTCATTAGAAGAGATCTGGGTTGCGGTTCTCAACATCACTGGTCCTCTATCTAGTTGGTCATTTGCAGATAATGTTCTTCCAGGTATAATAATTTGTCTTCGCTTTGGTTTTGGATTGATAATAATATATTGTGTTTGATTACATGTTACGGTTGGCATATGAACAGAACCTGAAACGATCCCTGGCGGGCCGCCATCATATATTTGTCGACTTAGTGGACCTAGCGATAGAAACTGGAGCTTCTGGTTAGAGGTAAAATTTGATGCTGTATTAAGTGCTAACTTTCCTTAAAGATAACCATGGTTGAACCTTTCTTTTCATGATATATAAATATTAGGCAAACAGCTCTGAGGCATTAAGAGTGGAACTAGCTGTGTTAGACCAAAAGTTGGTTGAACCCGCAAAGAGATTGAAGGGTCTGTTCCCGGATTGGGTCGACGTCGTTGCATATTCCAGCTTTTTGTCCACCTACATCTTTTAGTTCTTTAACCATGTGGAAGGGCTTTTAGAGTTATTTTGATATCAATTTTTGTACAGAGCATTTTCGCAACAAAATGATGCTATTCTGAATTTCATTATTGCTCCATATCCCTACCCAATTTCAATGTACATATTTTTCTTTCATTATACTTAGCTATATGAAATATGGTATTTATTATAATAGGATGTCATGTAACCAACATTATGCAGGTTCTATCTCGTCACAACCCAAATGTTACCAATACCATTAGATTTGTAAATCGATAGCATATTGTGTCAAATAATGATACTGTTAAAAAAGTCTTTTTTTTTTTTATTTTCTTTCTTGCTGAAATGTTTTTGTATGATTTATATTAATGATGAAAATTTAAGAGGGTAAAATACAAATAATCCCTTAAAATAGGGTTTAGTGTCATATTCCTTTTAAAGTTTCAAATAATGTAAATAATCTTCTTGAAGTTTTTAAATTTCAATTAAAAAAATAAAAATGTATATAAATTATTCATAACTCTTTTTAACTATTTTTAACATGATTTTAATTAATTTATATATGTATTTTTGTCTGAATTAAATTATTATTAATGAGATTGAGTCTCTGTTTCTATAAGCATTTTGAATAAATTATTCTTGAATTTTGACTTTACTACTTCTAGGTTATATTAAGTCTTAATTTAGGAATTATTCGTAATTTAACCAATTTAAAAATACACACGGGAGGGGGCAAACGACATATGACAAATTGGTTATAATATTGGGATAATGACACACAAGTCACTCTTTTATAAGGCGTTGTCTACCGTGTCAAGGATAGAACCTGGGGTTTAGGAGCCCAGTGACGTGGCGAAATGAGGCCCGTCCAGATCTAGATTGAAGTCGTAGAGCCGTTGAGGTGAGATTTATTGCTGGTTGAAAGGGTAAATATGAAAATAGGATAGTAAAGAATCAGGAATCCGATTTAGACCCCATTCCAGGACGATGTATACTGCTGAGTCAACTAACGTTGTAATCAACGTGGCACCAGAGTGGGTAGAAGTGGTTGATCGACCACGGTGGCTTCCAGCGTGGAATTGCAGAGATGGTTGATCCACTATTGTCGGTAAACGATCGGGAATATATCTTCTAGAATAGCTTCTGAGGACTTCAGAGGTCATCGGCGTTAGAACTTGTTATATACAAAAATAACCTTGAGAGCTCGAAGCCTCAGGCATACCAAAGGCACTCAGCAAGTTTCGCTTTATCTGTCAGAAAGCTACACAGTGAGGTTGTCCCGGTGTCATCCCGTGAAGTAAACTCTCGCCTCACGAGGCAGCGTCCTGGCGAGAAGGTCACAAGACTCGCTCGCCAAGCAGCTAAGCACTCTTCTCGTGCCTGCTCTCTCATTACAGCGATCCCCATGACAACCACGAGTCAGGAATTCCCATTCAGGATGCTTGGCACCTCGCTTGGCACAGCCGTACCAAGCAGTAGACACCGACAAGCTCAGTCTACAGCCGACTAAGGGGGCCCATCCCGCAGCCTACATTCTGCAGTAGCTGAATTGTAGCCTCTTTATTGTCTTTTCCATCTATAACTTGATGTAACACAACTGTAGCTTATAATTAATGCATGTAACTCCTCCTTCCTCTATAAATAGGATCACCTTGTTAGAAGAGGTGGGAGGCCGAAAAAAACTCTGTAAACAACTCTTATAATATCTCCGTCGTGGACGTAGGGTTCGGTGCCGCCTGGATTTAGCCGAACCACGTTAAATCTTGTATCTTCTTCTCTACTCTTCCCTTCATCCTTATTTATTCCGTCGTTCCATTACATCTGAACCGGATACAAGCTTGAGATCCCAAAAGAATCCCCCCGTTGATCGGAGTTTGGACCATAACCAAAATCCGACATCAACATTTTGGCGCCCACCGTGGGGCTCTCATCTATTCTGGTTCATTCCTGCTACAATGACCAAGGGAAGAGTCACTAGAGCCCCAAATGCACACCCCCATCCCCCGGATACCCATGTTTCAACAACAGACTCGTCTACCGCTCTTGTCATCAGAGCAACTGCTAGTATCCCTCTAACCAGTCCGGTGCAACCGGTTCTCACCGCTGATAGCGTCGATGGACCACAGACCTGGCTCCAACGTTAGGATTTACTTGGCGGAAAGGGATAGGGAGAACTTTGGAAGGCCAAAGCCCTTGAGGACTCCTTTTAGGCAGAGGAACAAAGATGAGTTCTGTGCCTATCATAATGAGGCCGGGCACGGGACGTCAAATTGTCTGGCCTTCAGAGATGCAATTGAAGATCTGATCCGGAAGGGTCGCTTGAGGGGATATGTAGTGCAACCTGCAGGAAAACCCCTCCAGCCTAGCACCAACTAGGAACCGGAGGGCTCGGTCCGAGTTATATACTGACATTGTATCCCAAAATTTTAGGGTGAATGTAAATTTGATTATTTTGTTAAAGGCTGCTTGTAATTTGCACGATGTCTAGTTTCTTCTTCCTTGCCTTTATGTATTTGTAATATCCGCAGCTCTCATGCAGCCAATTTCCTCAAACTTCGTGAAGGATTTTTTCTGTCAACTATGACCTTTCGTCTAGTTGAGGGCCCCCGGAACTCATTCTGGAGAAGAATTAATGAAAAATTAACCAATAGAGCTTCGTGCTCGCTGAGGTGCGGAAGCACTAAAAAACACTCATTGTGTCAGCACGGCTTTGTGCTCGCTGAGGTGCGGAGGCACTAAAAAACACTCGCTGTGCCAGCACGGCTTCATGCTCGCTCAAGTGCAGCGGCACAAAAAAACACTTATTATGCCAGCGCGGCTTTGTGCTCGCTGAGGTGCGGAGGCACTAAAAAACACTTGTTGTGCCAGCGCGACTTCATGCTCGCTGAGGTGCGGAGGCACTAAAAAAACACTCGCTGTGCTAGTGTGACTCCGTGATCTCTGAAACGCAAGGAATTGACAAATCAATTATTTGCCTAGGGCAACAGAATCTCGTAGCTCCTATACGACCTATCTCTTTTGCTCACAACAAGTTGAGTTCTCAGAAAAATAAAGTGCAGTCGATTGGCCAAAAAAAGAAATTTTATTGATCATCAGAAGTGTACATACAGCGATGCGTGAAGCATCCGGTTACGGCATTTGAAAGAAGAAAAGTTCATACAACAAAAAGACCTTGTCTAGCAAGGCAAAATTACATCAAAAGAAGAAGAGCAGAAGGCCAGTCACCAAGCTCACACCTACAGGAAGGACATCAGCTCCCACTTCCTCCTGCTTATATTCCTCCGGTGCGTCCCCCTGAGCCAAACCCAGAGCAAATCAAAAAGTCATAGGAGCCGGCTGGCTAGGTAGCAGCGCCACAAGCGACAACTAGAGAAGGTGGCCCGAAGTCAGCACAAGATCCCCCAGGAGTCCGCCCTGATAGTTTTGCTTGGCCAAGATAAGGGGGAAGAGGCCAAAACTTTTCAAATTTTTTTCTCCACTTGGCTAAGCAAAACTCCCATAGATCCATTGGTGTGAGGTCTTAAAACAACCTAGATCAAATCTAGAGTAGAAGAAGAGCTCACCAACCTTTAGTCTAGCTCTTACACAGCGGAAGACTGTGGATCTTCACACCAGGAAAATCCTCTTCATGGCCTCAAAAGCTTCCTCTCCAAGTGCTAGC
>JANHAO010010431.1:0-17671 GCA_026873985.1 Saraca asoca
ACCTCTACACAAAGGGAATCCGGGGAGAAGGGGTTCGGCCATTTGGGGTTCTCTGTCTGAAAATTTTTTGAAATTTCCCCTCCTTTGCTGGACCCGTTCTTACATCATCAATAGGATCCAAATTGAGGGCAAATTCATCAATACATTTGCTTTCAAACTGTTCTAATTTTGAGAGTAAATTGAACACAACATTGTCTGGACTTGAACAAAATGGTTGGCCAATTTCATCATCCACTAGATGCTTCAATTTCTTTTCTTTATGCAACCTTTCCTCTTTATCATTTTTGGATTTAAAACCTTCTCACAAAAATTCCTTCTTAAATCCTTGTTAATTTGTTTTACTATCCATATCAACATTCCTTAACAAATTAAAGAGCAAGACAACAACCATATAGTCTGATTAGAAGGTGTTTCCTAACCTAATGGCACCTAGAATGTTTTGCAACAAAAAGCTTGGCAACTTGTCTAAAATGAATGTCACATCTTGAAATGAGAGGTACGATTGACACAAATCACTCTATGGTGATTTTATTAGTATAAAGATGCACTAGAGACAATTATTATAATGATATGGATACTATATATCTTAGCATTTTTAGTAAAACATTATGTTTTGGCTTCTTTATCAATTTAGTCTTATATATATGTGTGTATGTGTTTGTGTGTGTTTGATATGTGTATGCTATCTTGGATAAAGTTCTTAAAAATATAATTGTGTACAAATAAATTACAATAGAGATTATAATCATGAGATAATTTATAAATATAATTATAATTTTTAAATATATTTGGTTGTGGAATAGTTGAAAAAACATGATATCAATTATTCATAAGTAAACCAACAAATGTTATGTCATATTAGTTGAAAGAATGCAGTGATCTTATACATTGTTTGATATAGAGATATTTAGACAAACATACGAGTATATGTTATAGAATATATGACTAGATTGACTTCCCATGAAAAACCATATGGAATATTACTATGTGTAAATGGAATTCTCATGTGAAAGGTGGTATAAGTGATCCTTATACTTGATATCATATAGTATCTTATGTATAGAGTGGTGTATTTTGATTTTATTTTAGACTTACACTTTTAAATAGTAAATATAAATAATTTTGGGTGTATCACGAAGGTGATGATTGATCAAGATGAAATTTATCCTCCTTCATAACAAAAGGAAAATATTCTAAAGATGTTTTAGCATTTGTGCTCAGATCAAAATCATAAGCTTATGTATTGATTGATACATAACAAAAGTTTTATATATAATTAATTAATAATACATAAAAGGAGTTTTATATATGAATAATTGTGAGATAACACTTGGTCAAACAAAAACCCTATATTGGACATTTAAAGGATTGATACTTGAACTATACCCTAAGTCTAATTTGAATATCAAGAAATGAAGGAAATGAATTACATACTAACACCTTGTCACAACATGTTTTGATTTCAACAAATCTATTCCTAACATTTGGGTGATTAAGATGCTTTGGTAGAAGTCAATCTTGATATATGAATTTGTTTAAGTAATTTAGAGAAATTGTGTTTGAATTAAAAGGAATTTTAATTCAATTGAGCTTGTAGAAGCTGGTAAATAAATTCATTACTAATATGCATAAACACCTAATAGGTCACACACAATAAAATCTCTTTAATCCATAGTTAAAGGAAAAGTTCAAATGCAAAAAATTATGAATTCAAAAGTTAACTTGAGAGAACATTTTAAAAATTTGAAATGATTAATAAAGTACTCTAATATGATTAGAAATGTTAATTAATCAAAGATTTAATAATTCTAATGAAGCTTAAAATTATTAATTAGTAGTAAATTTCTATTGTTGATATTTAGATGTTGGAGAATATTTATATTAATATTAGAGGAGATCTTGAGTAGAGGAGTAGTCTCTCACTTAGAAATTGTTTTAAATTAATTAAAACAATTAAAGAATGTTTACAAAAAGTGTTTATGAGTTTGAACTCATAAGAAAGTGTTTGAACTTGTTAGATACAAAAGAAAAAGCATTAGGTTAAAGAGTATGGACTTCTTGGGCTTAAGGAGCTACACGGCTCCACTATAAGTGGACGACACAAGCAAGGGATAGCCTAGCTTATATGCCACTTATGTTGCCTCCTTAGTCTTGATTGTGCTCAAAACTTTTTTATTTAAAAAGAAGAGAAGCCAAACCAAAATTAAGTAAGAATGCATCGATTTGGCCCTAGCACATATATTGTGCGCCAACTTTCTTTATGTGATCTCACTTCCCATATGCTTTTTGTATTCTAACACTTACCCTACCCTAGTGATGTGTGATTCCTTGAAGAGTTAGCACCTCTTAAGTTGAGTGGTTGAATTTTTTATTCTACAAGTTATGTGAATTTATTAGAAGCTTTAGATCAAACAGGTTCATATGGATCATTGTTAATGTTAGAAATCAAATTTGAAGGAATTGCCCGAAAACAATCTGAAGGACGTGATCGTAAGATAGGTTAGAGAGTTCATGGAATTGCCTGAAGTTCAAATCAAGATTAGATCGAGAATTCCAAGAGCAACTCCTAAGAAAGTATAATTTAAACTAGTGATTTAAATTTTACTTTGCTTATGATTTAATTTGTATACAGTATAATTCGTGATCGAGAAAATTTTAGAAGTTTTTGTTGTGTATACTTTATGGATATAATTGACATATTTGACATGCTTAGATCTAATTTTTCCCATAGTGGCATTAGAGCCCATATTGTTTTCCATTAATTCATGATTAAGGATTTCATTGTTATGGTGATAATGGAGATTATGTACATGTTTTAGGTTGGTTTCATAAGATGAAAGTTTTTTTATTTAAAGTGCAAAATTTTTCTGCAAAATTTTTTTCACAAACCAATATTGATTAGATCTATAATTCAATTGAAAAATATATTAGAGAAGTTTGTTGTCTATGATAGTAAAGGTTGGTTAGACCAACTGCTATACAATGAGGATAGCAAGCTGGCTAAAACTTGCTGGTTAGACCAACACAGTTGGTTAATTTTTTCAACTACCAAGGATTGTGGTTCAAACTACTTAGATTAGTTGTGATGATAACCATTCAACCTCTTGATTGATTATATCAATCAGCCCTATAATTTAATCGTACAAATATAATTTAAAAAATTAATTATAATTATAACTAATTTTGAAAAACTTGCCCAAATTATGTTCATGTGATTATTGAAACTTTCCTTAACTTTGAAATTAATTTGAATATGATTGCAAATTTATTGGAAATAATTTTGGAAACTTTTCTTTTATTTTAATAATCAATGCTAATTTATTGGAAATAATTTTGGAAACTTTCCTTGAATTATTTACTCAATTCCAAAGTTTTAGAAAGTAACATGGAATTGACTAGTTGATTGATTTTGAAATTAAAAATAATTAGTTTCCAATATAGATTGATTGTGATGTTTGATGATAGAATCAAATTAGTTAACTTATTTAAATTATATGTTGATTAAATAACTTAAAACATACATGACCATAATTTGAATCAAATAATTAATATTTTTATGCTTTCTTTTCTTATATGTCTCATACATACTTGAATGCTTAGAAGGATGATGATAGACCAAAGATTTTTATGAATATAATTTATATTCTATTTTTAGATATTTTTATTAAATAAGCCCCACATGTCCTGTCTTTCTCTCTACTTTTAATATAAAATTCTCTTCTTATCTCTTTCCTTGAATGCAACTCAAGGTTTCTTCTATAAGATATGATTAATTATATAAGATAAAAATTAGAAAATTTTATTTTTCTTTTGGATGAAGAAGGAGGCACCTAAGTACCAAATGCATGGCAAAAGATGCATCACATGAAGATTCTTCCCTTTTATGGCTCAAGGGAATAATTTAAATTGATTCATAATCATCACATATATGTTATACATACATGTGATTTATATGTATGATATAAATAGTGATGTTTGTATAACATAGATTAGTGAACATATGCACACACAGGATTTATATTATGCTATGAATGGGATGTATGTATGATGCAAACTAGTGTATGGAACCTTTAATAGTTAAACCCCAAACTAATTAAAAGGCCCCTTACTAATTTAAGTTGTATGTTAAGAACTCAATTCTAATGCCACCTATCAAAAAAATGATGACCAAAGATTGATTTTGTGATAACCTGTTGGCCTTGGTCAAGGTTACACTATATCTTTTATGTTATCATTATTTGGATATGTATGATATTCTTGTTTAATGCTTTCAACTTAACAAATGTGTATTGTTTGGATGGGCTCTATCATGACTGTATAGTATTTGGGTGTAATTATATTTCACTTTGAACGTTATAAATAAGGAGTTGCCAATTGTTTTTTATGTGATGGATAATAAATAACAAAGAGTTGTCAACCTAATGATTAGGAGTTACATGAAGATGTAATTGACGAGGAGTTGTCTATCTAGTCTAATTTAGTTGGATTCCTTGGCCTCCATTAAGTTCAAGTAAATTAGACCAGGATCCTACCCTACTATGATTAGTATTCAACATGAAAATCTGATTCTAAAACAGAGGGTCATTAGAATTGAAAAAAAATAGTGGGAGTTGATTTTATTAAAATCCATATAAAATCAATATTGTGCTTAGATATTAATCCACTCTATTATTATTAATGGTTATTAAATGATGAATAACATCTCCTTAAGAAGTATACTAACTAATAATAAGCTAACTAGGCTAAATTACATCGACTGGTTATAGAACTTAAAGATTGTTCTTAAGTAGGAAAAGATAGCTTGCATCATTAAGAAGGATCCTCTTGTACCTCCATCTAAAGGTTCAAGTGAGTATGAAAGTTTTGACTTTGATGTTGACTTGAAACATTAGGAAGACGTTGAACAAGTAACATGTGTGATGTTGGCTTTAATGTCTCCTAAGCTTTAAAAGCAACATAAGAATATAACATGGTCTAAGATGATTTGCATTTGTTGAAGTTATATAAAAGGTGTGCTTATATTAAGAAATACTAGCTATCTTAGGAATTGTTCAACTACAAGATAATTGAGGGATCATCTGTTATAACTTATGTGCTAAAGATCGTTAGTCCAATAGAGAGATTGGTCCAACTTGACCATATGAATATAGTGAACATCATTGGTATTCCTTTCTTAAGTTATATAGGTAGTTTGTTATGAATTTCTTTATGAATAAGATAGATATCTCTCTTACAGAGTTGCTCAACATGCTTAAGACTATTGAAATAACTTTCAAGAAGGAATATTCTTCTAAGCCAAGAAGGTAAAGAAGAAAAAGTCCAAGAAGAATTATAAGGCTGAGACTGGGGTTAAGAAACCTAAAGGAGGTGTACAAAAGAAGAAAGATAATACTCTCAAAGGCATCTACTATCATTATAGAGTAGAAGGCCATTAGAAGCGAAATTTTAATACTTATCTGGAGACCATAAAGCAGAAAAAGCTTAGAGAAGCTTCAAAAAGGCAAACCTTGAAGTAGAAAAGCCATAAAGAAACTTCTACTTCAATAAAAAACCAAAGTTTAATGAATCCATAAATTTGTTCTATTTTTGGTATTGTAGATTTGGTCATATTAGTAAAACCAGAATCACAAAGTTACATAAAGATGAATATTTAGATCCATTTGATTATGAATCATATAAAACTTGTGAATTATGTCTCATTGAAAAATGACTAAAAAGCCCTTTACTAGAAACGGTAAACGTGCCAAAGAAGTGCTAGCATCGATATACAGTGATGTATGTAGTCTAATGAATACTCTAGTCAAAGAAGTAGTTTCTTACTTCATCACCTTTACTAATAATTACTCTAGGCATGAGTGTGTTTATTTGATGACATACAAACCTGAAGCTTTTAAAAAGTTCAAAGAATTCAAATCTGCAATAGAGAAACAAACTAGAAAAAATATCAAGACACTTCAATCTAATTGAAATGGAGAATACTTAAGCCAGGAATTCATAGATCATTTAAAACAATTTGGGGTTCTTTCATAGTGGACTCCACCTATAATACCACAAATGAATGGTGTTTTAGAAAGGAGAAACCATACTTTGCTTGACATTCTATAATAAGCATTACAACTTTACCTTTTTTTTTGTAGGGCTATAGTTTGGAAATTATTGAATATATCTTTAACCGTGTCCTATCAAAGTCTATTGATAAGACACTATACAAGCTATGGTTTAAAAAGAAACTAAGTCTTTCACACTTGAAGATTTAAGGATGTTCTACTTATGTGAATCGAATCATCATAGATAAGTTGGGATTTAAGAGTGATAAATATCTATTGGAAGGATACCCTAAGGAAACAAATGGTTACTACTTTTACCATCCTACTGAGTAAAAGATGTTTGTTTTAATAAACCCTAACTTTTTCAAAAAAGGAGTTTATCCTTGAAAAGGCTAGTGGGAGTAAAGTAGAACTTGAAGAAGTTCAAAAGCCACTAAATGACATAGATCATATGGTTGAGGATGAGCTTGATTAAGTATCTCAAGGAGTTAAGATAAGAAATCAAGCTCAAAGCACACATGTACTCTAAAGATCTTGTAGTCAACATTGTGAATTTAAAAGATATGGTTTTCTCCTTACACAAGAGAATAATAATGAGCTTACTAGTTACTAAGAAGCAATATCAGATATTGATTCCTTGAAGTGGCAAGAAGCCATGAAATCCAAAATAGATTCAATATATGAAAATCAAATATGGGACTTGGTCACTTCATCCAAAGGAATAAAATCCATTGAGTGCAAATAGGCCTTTGAGAGAAAGGCAGATGCAGATGGCAAGATACAAACTTACAAGGCTAGGTTGATGGTAAAAGGTTACATGCAAGTTCAAGAAGTTAACTATAATGAAACCTTTTTGTCAGTTGCCATGTTGAAGTCCATTAAAATTTTATTTGTAATAATTACATATCATGACCATGAGTAAATGGATGCCAAAATAGCTTTCCATAATGGAAACTTGAAAGAGGATAGATATATGATGCAACCTGAGGTTTTGTCTCTAAAACCTAACTGCATAAGGTATACAAGCTAAAAAAGTCTATTTATAGATCATAGCAAGCTTCACAAAGTTAGAACATTCATTTTGATGAAGCAATCAAATCGTCTAACTTCGTCAAGAACATTGATGAACCATATGTGTACAAAAAGGTTAATAGGAGTGTAGTTGTGTTCTTATTACTGTATGTATGATCGGTTGTCAAGGCCAATCAAGACTAGTAATTTATAACCGAATTATCTAAAATACTTGTAGTATAAGGCAATACTGAGTCAAACCCAAAGATCATTCTAATGATACTAATCAAATTAAGAGCTGAAAATAAGGGGGGGTTGGCAGAAACTACACTAACAGCTAACTTCATGCAGAAATGAAAATAACAACAAATAAACCAACCAGCCTAAGGGAATCAACTAAACTTAAGATTAATGCATCCTTGATCACTAAGTATTCATTCAATTGTTAATCATATTTTATGGCTTAAAATCATAACAAGGATCCTTGAAAATGATTAATGAGTCTAATCATAACTCAGCTAACAAACAATCCATCAAAATCTCAATGCATTGCTTGGTTTTTCTATCCTCTTCCTAAAAGTGATTATCAAAATCTCAATAATCATATTAACATTCAAATCAAATGGATCTATTCAACTCAAATATCACAATAAAAATAGAGAGGAAAGGAGAGAAATGGCCAGCAATTTGAATACAAAATGAAGGAACAAGATCTCTACATTAATCTTCAAGTTTGACAACCCTTGTGCTGATTACAAACTCAACCTTCTATGGAAGGTAGAAAATACAAAGAAAAGGAAGGAAAAATGTCCTACTCTACTGCTAAAAAACTAAACTAAAAACTACTTGAAAAACTACTTCTCAAACTGAACTAAAAGGCCTCAACAAAAAGACTTTGCCCAAGGTAGAGAGAAGGCAGCTACTGGTAGGTGGATAGGCAATGATTATGGTGCAGTCTGGTTGCTTACTGCCACTCCTTTGCATGCTATGCATTTTTGCAGGATGCTTCCTCTTATTTTTCACTGGTTTAATGATCTCTAGCTAGTTGAGTGTGAGCTAGTGCAAAGGATGATCCATTGGGCTCAAGAACCATGCCAATTGGGGCCTTAAAACTCCAATTCTTTAGAGGCCCAACTCGTAGCAATTCTTCCTCTGTGTTACAGCTTATTTTTCACACCCATAATGATCTATTCAGCTCAGGAAGTCTTCACATGAAATGTGGCCTTATGTCTCAGCTTCTATTTGGGCTTAGTTTGACCTCAATTGGACTTATATAACTCTAGATATTGTCTGATTAGTGTATAAAGGTTAGGCTGCCCGAGATAGGGCTGAGACAACATTCTGGTTGTAATTTCAACTCCAAATTCAGATAGCCAATTGTGAAATTCAGCCTTGGAGGTCTTCATGAAGTTTATAGGGCTATGTCTTATCTTTCCTAAAAGACAAGAATCACATTAATTGGACAAGTTTAGCTCGAGTTATGACTGAAATATAGAAACTACTTAAAATGGCCAAATTATGTAGAATTTCTACAATGATGCCAATTGACACAAAATCATAAATATGCACTAACATAGCTAAAAGTAAGTCATTTTGGACCTTAAAATGCTAATTAAGAGGATAAATAAATGAGTGAAATATTTTGTTATCAATGTACATGACATATTACTTTTGGGAAATAACATTTCCATGTTATAATCTGTTAAGTTATGGTTATCCAAGGCATTCACCATGAAGGATTTGGGAGAAGTAAGCTTCATTCTAGATATGAAAATCTATAAAGATAGATCTAAAAGGTTGTTTGGACTCTCCCAATCCATGTACATAGACAAGATGCCCTAAAGATTTAACATGGATGGGTCTAAGAAGGGGTTTTTACCTATGTCTTATGGTGTTTACTTATCTAGGAAGCCATGACCTAAGATCGAAAATGAATGGAAACACATGAATGAGATTTGCTATGCATCGATAATAGGATCAATCAAGTATGTCATGCTATGACTAGTAAATATCAAGCTAATCTACATGAAACATACTAGAGTGTAGTGAAGACTATCTTTAAGCTTTTGAGAAAAATTAAAGAAAATTTCTTGATATATGGAAAAGACCTTGATTTGAGAATCAGAGGTTTCACATATGCAAGCTTTTAGTTAAATCGTGATAATTACAAATCAACGTCAAGATTTGTATTTACTCTTAATGGAGGTGTGATATGTTGGAAAAGTTCCAAGCAAGATGCCATAGTAGATTCTACAATTGAAGCTGAGTACATTGTTGCTTTAGAAGTAGTAATGGAAGCTCTTTGGATAAAAAGGTTCATCACTAAACAAGGGGTGGTTTTTAACATTGTTCATCTAATTAAAGTTTATTATGATAAGAATGGAGCTATAGTTCAAACTACGAAATTGAGGTCTCATCAGAGATCTAAACATGTTATAAGATGTTACCATTTGATTGGAGAGATCATAGAATGCAACGAAATAAGAATAGGATAGATTACCACATATGGCAATGTAGCTGATACCCTTATTAAGGCTTTATCCAATAGAAACTAGAACGTCATTTACAAAGAATCGATAATGGATACATAGGTGATTAGCCTTAGGTTAAGTAGGAGATTGTTAGTATAGGATGTCTTAGAAACAATTGTTGAAATAACATAGATATGTAACATCCTAAATTTTTTTCAAAACTTACTTTAGCAAAACAACAGCTTTTCGAAAATCTGAAAAGGTGAATTTGTGATAAGTTTAAAATTTATGGATCTAGGGCTAAGAGAAGCCTAGAGGTAATAGGAGTCAGCTATTGGACTTTTTGGAATTCTTTGGAAATTGAAAATTTGATCTTGAATGCTCAAGGAGAGAAAATTGGTATTTTTAAAATTCCATTTCCAAAAAACTTCAGAAAAATAGAAACAAGGGTTATGAATAATGAATAAGAGTAAAATTATAATCATTATGAACACACTTAATTTAATTAATTTACATTATAATTTTGTGATTTTTTAGAAATTAATAAGTATGTTAAATTTGGGCTTAGATAAAAGAAATAAAGAAAATAGGGAGATGGTCAACTTGTAAATAATAAAAAGTTAACTTAATTTTCCTCAATTTACCCGTCCCTAGTTGGCTTCCTTTTCTTCATCAATTCACTTCCGCATATACAACCCATACAATAACCTCCTCATCTTCTTCCTCAAGTTTCCTCTTTCTCTTTCTCTCTCTTTAAGTAAATCCTTAATCTTGTTTATTATTTTCTTAGATTTTTACTATTGAATCGTCTTATCCTCTTCTTCATTTTGACATCAAAATCATATTGATTCACTGAGTATAACTTAAGTTATGAATTTTTGAAGTTTTCTTTCACTATTCATGGTATTGTTCAACCCATGAATTAATCCAATTTGTTTCTGGCATTTTGAAACTTAAATCTATTAGATATAGCTTTATTCAAGATATAAAAATCATAATTTAATCATATACAATTAATTAATGAGAGAAATTTTTAAAAGAAGGATTAAAAACTAATATGCTCTTATTTTTGGTTTTGAAGAGCATAAAAGGTTTTAGTGAAAATAGTTACAGTTTCTAGTGTTTCAGTTGTTGAGGTAAGTGATATTTATAACTCTTAAGAATTATGATGAGTTTCTTGCTTGGAATTCATTAATTTGCGAAGCAATTTAGTAAAATGAGTTTTTGAGGTTATGTGATAAGACTTGATGAATGAATGGATCTATTGGAATACTATTTAGTATGTGATTGACATAGTTGAGTTTATACTTGTTTAAAGGCCCATTTGGATGGGCTTTTTTCTTAAAAAAAGTTACTTTTTTTCAAAATAAAAAGAAACAAAAAAAATTTAAAAAAATAGCAAAAGCAACAAAAAAGTTAAAAAAAGTGCTTTTTTTAAGCTTTAATTTTCTACTTTAAAAAAAAGCACTTTTTGCCTTTTTTTTAAGCAGGAAATTGGAGCTTAAAAAAAGTACTTTTTTTAAGTCCATCCAAACAGGCACTAAGTCCATAAAAGCATGAGATGTTAAAATCCTATAGTGTGATATTGAATTAGAAATAGCTTCCCTTGTTTTTCTATTTTTTGCATGCAAAATATGCTCATACAATTCAAATCGCACCATTTTGAACTGAACCCACAATTATGCTTGCAAAAACTCAGTAGTTTTTCTTGACCGATTCAAAACAAAATTTGAACTAGGATTGTACAATTCAAATTAACCATTCATGCCTTATTTTTTTATTTTAATCACGTTTAAAATTGGACTTCTTGAAAGTTTTCAAAAATTGGCTAGCAGACTCCCACTTTTAACTACATTTCCTTTAGTCGAATCAAGTCTTCCATATATGAGTTTTGTAATTCTAATCATGATCATACTCATTTTTCTTTCACAATTCCGATCGTACTTTCCACAAGTTTCACAATTCAACTAATATTTACTTTTTCCTAACCTCTACCTTAATTCTTCGAGTTACTCTCATAATGAATCTAAATAATTCAAGAATAATAAATAGGAAACTATAAGAATGTAATTCATAAGTTCATACCAAGGAATTGAACTATTGTACATGCAAGGGTATTTAATCAATGAATCTATAAACCAAGGTGGTCATAAGACAAGGAAGTATGATGATAATGATGAATAACTATGATTGTAGAAATGTGATTACTACGAGTAGTATTATGGTATAAAGTTTGCTAATGTACATGAGATATCAAATAACATGTGATGTTGTGATATTATGATTGTTGATTGAAATATAATCACTGTAAGTGATTATATGGTGCAAAGCTTTTTATTGTGCATGAGACACAGAATGATACGAAATGTTATGAATGATAATAAGATTTATCCATATGGAGTTGATGTGATGTCCTTTATGAAAATGGGATAATTGATTACTTGATGGCCTTTGAGGCTTGATATGTGAATGATATGTTGTGATAGGAAAATAATAAATCGGATCTTGAATCTATGCGTTCTAATATGATGAGTGGGATAAGGTTGACTTAGAAGGATAAAGTTAGGTTTATGTAAGATAAAGTGAGATCAAAGTAATAAGGAAAGTTATATTTGAATTATGGTTGTGTACTGCATGACTTATATAAATATTACATGAAATGCTACAATATTGGATCATGAAATTGAAATATATAATGAATTCAGAATGTTAACATATGGCTGTAAAAGCTCGGAATTGGCTTAGAGTGGCATAATGTGATGAGAAATTCGCATTATGAATTATCTCAAATGTAAGTTTCTGAATACTCTGTAATCCTCATAGAAATGATATGAGAATTGACTATTTGATTGTGGTATGGATTCATGTTATTATATCATGAATTCATATGATTGGTATGTATTTACCTCACTAAGCCCTAAACTTATTATTCTATGGATTTTTTTTCTAGATACTCAAGAATTAGTTGTCAATCCCTCTTCAGACAAGTAAGATAGATAATAATTCAATGGAAATTATAGCTAATACATTTACCACCATAGTTGACAATCCTTTAGGTACATATGAAGTCAAGATTCATTATAACAATAATATTAAATCTGGTTGGCCATGAGGTATTGCATGGGGTAGAAATCATCACTCTACAACCCCCAAACGTGTTATTAATGCTATGGGATGGTTTGATCCTTAGGGGATCCGCCATCCTAGTTCTTTTTGCTTAACTTTTGAAAATGTACATAACATGGCCATCAAACCCTTAAGGATAGAGTTAGTTTAATCTATACTATTTGTTGACGGTAAAATCTAGTTCAGAGGACCCAGATCTTAGTCAACACCTAGATTGTGAGTTTCAAGCATGTAAGTGAGTGAACAAAGAAGAGAATGAGAAAGGAGAAGGATAGACACCAAGAGCATTTCTATTGTGGTTCAGCTAAAGCTAGTTTAGTCCCTACATCTACGTTGATTGTATTAGTCCTTAGATTGTGGTTTCACTATTTAGGTTGGTTGAATTACAATACACAGGCTTCTTGCTCTCTATCTTGGTAGAGCTTCTGTATATATTCTCGAAAGTCCTCTTTATAATGGAATTTTCCCTATTTATAGAAGCAGGGGAGGCTATAATGGGAATTTCCCAATTTGTACATCAGTTACATCATGTAATAATTATGTACAGATAGCTTAAACTCTATTAACTAAGGTTTGCAGGTGGGTGTCTCCTTTTGGAGGCTAGTTTGCCAGCTAGGAAGATGTGCTTTTGACTTCCGATTGGACTTACATCATACCTTGATTTGGAGGTCACTCACTTGTGATCAAGACGACTATTATATGACTCATAGCCTCGTGAGCTAGTTCTAATCTCGGGCTCATGGGATGGGTACCCTGGACGTGGCTCGTTCATCCAACGATTTAGGGTTAATCCCTTTTAGCGAGCTTGGATTCCTACTTCAGGGCTTGCCTCATGTTCCAAGCTTTTAACTAGCGATCTGGTGCCTCTTCTGTGTGACCTCAGTACTTTTGAATGGTCTAGACCTTTCCAGGACTGGACTCGTCCTCTATTGGGCCTTTGCCAGCCCATCCAACTAAGACCGAAAATCACCTATAACATTAGCCCCTAACTCTCAGTTAGCTTTGTAGATTGGGAGTTGTAACTTGTTGATTAAGGTTGGGGAGTATGACATTGTCATTCAAGCTTTTTTAATTTTTATCTTTTTGTCTATGCCTATCATCATTATCTCATTTAATGTACACATTTTCCTAAGACTGTCATTTTGACAAAGGTTGATCTCGGGAATTTTCCTAAACCATTGGATTTCAAGCAATCAATTAGCTTTTTGAATCAAATGATAGGACATCTAAGGCTATAGAAATTAAGATGAGATGTTAATTCGTTTCACATTCTTGAAAAACTGACGTTTTGCCTTTCGATCTTTTGAACAGTGGTTGTCGGTTCTATTCATTGCTCCATTGATCCTGCCTTTGCTGCAGCGATGAATCAATCATTCTAACCAGAACCCATTCCAGAATTTGATTCATTTCTTCATTACAGTAAGCTTTCTCTGGATTTTGGCTTTTAAAGTTTGTTTGTGGGCATTTGGTATAGCGTTGTCCATTCCAATGATAGTTGCTTATTTGTTGTTGAACATTTTTTTTGCTGATATGCAGTATGTTAGATTGTTAGGTCAAATTTTCTACTTCTTTGGTGACTTGGTAGTTTAGTGGGATTTTATTAGCTGAACCCTTCTAGGTTTTGAATGATTTAAGTGTTTGTTCTAGTGGCTCATGGCATATATGGTTTGCTACATAGGAAGATTCTAGTTTGGGTAGTTGCCTTAGAAAGGGTTTACCTTTAGTGGCTTGACCATTGCCCTTTTTCTTCTTTGTTTTGTATAGATGGCAGCTCATAAACGCCAAGGCCACTGAATAAGAAGTGATGACGAGCCCAAATCTTCAACTCGCAGTGAAAAGTCAATGCATACTTTAGTTGAAGTAGTCCCTAAGGACAGTGAAGTTACTGAACGGGCTGTCTCCTGACCTGATTCTGGTGAGAGGTAGTAGGTTACTGAAGGCTTCTTGGATCACTCAAATTTTAAGCATCATCCTTCGACCATCAAGCTACACGAGCTCGGAGGCATAGTAGAGAGCTATCGCATTCCTAAAGGTTGCTACCTCATGGCACCTTCTCCTGATGACTATGCGGCTCATCCACCTTGAGGGTTTATTACGATTAGCCCCCATCACATTGACGCTAGGCTCAAATTCCCCATTCATCCATTCATCATTAGTTTATTGAATAAATTGAAGCTTTCCCCCTCCCAATTGACTCCAAACTCTTATACCCAGCTCACTTCTCTGGCACTTATATACCTGAGAAGTAACCTTCCTTCACCATCCGTGAAGGTTTTGTGCCACCTTTTTAGCATTAGAAGTACAAGTTCCCTGGACGGGATTTACTATCTCTCAGCTCGAAATTCCAAGTTCATGAGGGTTTTGCCTTAAGGGGATGCTAAGGGAAAATCAAACGTTAGGCAATACAAAACTCACTGGTTCTACATTTTGTGCCTATCCCTATGTCCTCTGCGTAATTTTGATTTTGTTCTGACTCCCGATAAGCGAGTTACGATTACGTGAGCATATGTGTTTTGTTGTTTTATTTCTAACACTTTGCCTTGCTTTTACAATTAGGATCGGTAAAGTAAAGTCGATGCTTGAGGCTAAGGAAGTTAAGGTGTTGCACTGGTTTGCCGCCTCTAGCAATCTAAAGAATGATTTCAAATTCGACGATGACCTCCTTCGAGCTTGTGGACTAGCTCTGACACTGATCACCGAGCTTACTAAGGAGATTAGAGCTCATCAGATAAAGGAAATTAGCCTAGCTTACTTTGAGGACTATGAGGAGATGGTGAAGTTGCTCCTTCAAAGTCCACCCTTCAATGATTTCGATAAGTTTGAGGTTGCTGCAACGTCATCAGGCCCTACTGCTATGGCAGCTCTTGCTGATCCAAATCAGTTTCTTCCTGAGGTGACTGTGACACCCTTTTCGGAGTCAACTCCTACCTTTCATCATGAAGTGACCAAGGTGGTTGGGGTTGCAACCTCATTTAGCCCCCTACCAAGAAATGAAAGGTAACTAAGAGGAAGAAGGTTGTAAGTGATTCGAGGCGAGCAGCTTGCAGGGATATAGCAGGGGAGCATCAGCCAGGCCTTGGTCTTAGGATGCAAGGGTATTTTAACTTTGTCCAGGAGAATGTGCTATACATTCTGAGGTCGCACACTAGCCCCCAGGCATTGGAGACAAAGATCTTGAGTAGAGGGCTAATGCATTATGCCACATGCGAAGTCTTGATGGTAAATTATGTCTTTATCTCAAATCATTTTTGCTTCTTTTTTTTTTTTTTGAAATCTAACTTGATCTGCTTGACCTTCCAGGGTCTACTGGGAGTGGTAAAAATAGGGGAGACACTCCAGGCCTCAAAAAAGAAAAATGCTAGGCTCATGGAAGACTTAGCTGCCGTGACCACCAAGGCATTAGAGATGGAGAGTAAGGCAAAAGAAGTGAGGTTGCTCGAAAGGAGACCAAGAGGGTTGGAGCTCATGAGGTGGTAGATCACGAAGCTGTCATGCTAGAGCTCAACAACAAAGCTATTGAGAAGTTATTGAAAGTGAAGAGTGATCAGGAGATAACACTTCAGGCTCAAAACTCAGCAACGTGAAATTTTGAAGCTGTTGTACAGCTGGCAGAGGTTGCCAAGGCTGAACTTGAAGTGACTAGGAGAGAGGTCACTTTAAAATAAGAAGAGGTTGATTAGGTAATAGTCATGACTATCGAGCAGATTGCAAAGGCAACGAAGGATGCAGAATCAAAAACAAGCTCCTTTTTCTTGTATACTTTATGGAAGTGCCATGTGGATATGGACCTTTCCTTCTTCGAACCAGAGGCTCTTGAGGAAGTTAAGAGCTTTAAAAAGAAAGCTGCTAGAGCTAAGTCTTCACGCAAAGGTGAAATGTTCACGAGCCAAGGTCCTCCAGCTAAGGATGCCATTTGTCAAGAAATGAGTCCACAAGTCATGGAGGCTCTGGGCGATCAATCGAAGGACATTCCATCATCCCCATATGTTGAGCCTTCCTCCCATCAGAGTCTAACTCCTCAGGATTAGCCTTACTAGCAATTGATTTTGTAATTTTGTATTTCATTTTGAATTTCACTCTAGATTTTAGACCTTGTATGGATTTGCCTCGTGGCAAAAGGCACCAGGCAACTCTATTTTCTTTGCTTTTCCATGAACATTATGGTGGATGCTTTTTAGAAAATATGAGAACTGTTATAAATAGTTTCTTGCAAATCACAGCTCAATAAGTATTTGAATGAAACGTATATCAGATAGGTCAATTGACCTTAATTAATAGTAGGAAAGATGTATAAATAGATTCAAGCTAATGATTTTTGACTTAAAAGGATACACACCATATTGAATGACTAATCTACCACATTGACCCATTTTCGAGTAACATACATTGGTAATTTACTAGCAAAAAGAATTAGAGCCATGTGCTTGAGCATACAAGCTTGCATAAGGTCAAAAATTTGAATAGGCCGCATAGAAGTTACAGGTGATAAGTTGCATAAGAGTTGTAAGCAATAAGCCACATGAGAGCTACGAGCAATAAGCTGTATGCAAGCTGTGAGCAATAGGCTGCATACGAGTTATGCCTTTATGATCTTGTTGCCCTAATTAGCTAGCGATCCTATGCCAGATTTAGAGTGATGGTGCTAGAGTAAACACTAAGTGCCTTAGTTTGCAAGCTGGCAATTTAGAAATAGCCATGACATTTAGAAGTTTTTCACACATACGTTTAAGAAAGCGGTCTAATTTCATAGAAAGATTGGTAAAAGGTCCAATCTCATATACTTAAAAGTATGGGGCTCTTATGCATACGTGAAGCGTTTGCAGTCGGATAAATTAGAGCCTAAATCCGACAAGTGTATATTTATGGGATATCCTAAAGAAACAATAGGATATTATTTCTATCATTCTGTCGAGCAAAAGGTGCTTGTCTCGAAGCATGCTATCTTTCTAGAAAAGGAGTTTCTAGAGAAAGGTGCAAAGGATGTAATTAAACTTGATGAAGTTCAAGAACCATAAA
>JANHAO010010432.1:0-17671 GCA_026873985.1 Saraca asoca
TTGAATCAAATATCTTTGAACCTACAAACACTAAAACAAATTGTTAGATGTAAAAATTATAAAAATTATTTTTTAACATTAAAACGTAGGAAAATATGTAGCTTAGAATAGTCTAGGCTAACAGGTCCAAACAAGGTAGTTGTTACTATTGCTACAAGCTTGACTAGTGAGGAAGAAGGCAGCCAAAGTCAAGAGTTGGCTGGTTCCTCTTATGCCACCATGGATGATGTGACGAAATGGGGGCGAATGGATGCTTGTATGGATTTTGAAATAAAGGAAAGGGAGTTTTGGTCTGATGCAAACTAAAGGTAAACAATTTCCCATTTTTTTTCTTTTAAAAGCCAAGTACTTGTTTTGTCTCTCTTTTCATGAATTAAAATAAGTTTTGTGATATGAAACACAATGATACAAACATCGATGAGTATGGCTCACATAAAAATATTTAATATAAAAATATGCTTAGGTCACATAAATTATTCACACTAAATGAACATGTCATTTTGATTTAATGTCATTAACGAGTTTATTAATAGTACACTTTATGTATGTTGTATACGAGAATTGGCCCGAAAGGAAGCAGTGGACTCAGGTTCGCCTGGAGCACCCCAGCAAGCTCCTCCCCCAGCGAGCTTTGTCATAGCAAGCCACACCTCGCTGAATAATGGCCCAGTAAGATGGTCACAAAGACAGCCGACCCCCCTTTTACAAGAGCTCGCCACCTCGTTACTTCGTTAGTCCCCTGAGCCTAGAATCCCAGTGAAGAGATACTAGACTTTCTACATGGCAAGGACAACACCAGGCCATGGCTACAAGCTAAAGTCTATGATTAACAGGAGGGCCCCACCCCATAGTCTACACTCTGTAGTAGCCGAATTATAGCCCCTCATTATCTTTTTCATTTATAGTTTGATGTAACACAACTGTAGCTTATAATTAATGCATGTAATCCCCTCCTTCCTCTATAAATAGGATTGCCTTATTAGAAAGGAAGGGGGACAACAATTCTGTAAGTGAAAACACTGTTACAATCACTTCCTGCACATTAATAAAAACTTTAGTCGTAGACGTAGGGTCCGGTGCCATCCGGATTTGGCCGAACCACACTAAACCTTGTGTCTTCATCCCTACTCTCCTTTCAATCCTTGTTCGTTCCGTTGTTCTGCTAGAGTTGAACCAGATACAGGCTTGAGATCCTGTAGAAATCCCCTCGTTGGCCAGAGTTTGGAACATAACCAAAATCCGTCATCAACAATGTAACTAAAATAATTCAAAACAGTATTTTAAGTATACTCCAATTAAATCTAAAATCCAACTTAACAAAATACTATGAATATGCATAAGGTTTAGATTCTAAATCATTAAAATTGAAACATACTTAATACACTTTAAAAAAAGTTTGAGTAATTATAATAAAGTATTAATTATGCTAGTAAAATCCAATTAACTAAAATTTCAATTACATTTAATAGAATTTAAGTTATAAATCTTGTCATAAAACAACCGTAATGTTCATTGAATACTCAAAATAAATGATTCTTTAAGCATATAAAACTAGCATAAATAATTTAGTTATTATTTAATACAAGTGTTATAAGAATGGCACTAATTTATTCAAAATACATTAAATCACCAATATAATAAAAATATGTACTTTAAATATATTGTCACTAATTTTTAAAATCTAATAAATAAAAATGCAACATCATTTAGTATAACTTAAGATTTCTAGTTTATGATTTAATAACTAAATAGTTATTAAATAGGTGAAATAAATATCATGTCAAAACTTTTAATCAAAATATTTTATTTACTTTTCATAATAGTCACTAAAATGTTTTGATCAATCAAAACACTTAAAACATATCATACAAAATTTTAAGTTATCAACTAAAATTATTTACCAAAATCTTTTCAAAATACATTCTTCAAACCTTATACCTATAAGTTATAAATATCCGTAGTTTATTTAAGAGGAAATATTTACAACAGTTGTTCAATAAAAGTTTTGGGTATTATATTAGATTGTGGAAAGTAATGTGAATGTATCATACTTAGATATTAAAAAGGTATAGTGAAGGTATCATACTCAGATTATTAAAAGTTATGGTGAAAGTATCATAATGACTCTGTGGCTTACCTATTTTGTATACATAGTTCAAAACTATGTATGACTAAAATGGGTATGTTCTATAGTATGATTAGATTATAGGAAGAAGAAACATGCTACACTTAAATTGTGATGAATGATTGTTCCTATCCATGTGCTATATTTTTTATGTGTACAACCAAGTTTTCCACCCAAAGGTTAAGGGTGGAAAATTTCTCTCACTAAGTGGTTTTACTCATTCCTCTTTTAATTTTTACAGAGCTTAATGCTTTAACCACCCTTGACAACACAGGTCTACCATCTACCTCATAAAGGTTAATAAGAACTTAGTGAAGCTATGGTGCCAGCCAAGCCAATCCTATTTTATTTCAGATATATTTTTTTTTTCAAATTATGATTATATTTACAGTATTTTGGAACTTACATTTCATATTTATTGTTTAAGTTTTAAAAACTTAATGCACATGAATGTTTTGTTATTTCCTTGAAATTTGAGATTTCTTATGAAATCTTTGGAGTTTATTGAATAAAGTGTTTCAAATTGTTCAAGTTTATGAGCTTAGATTCTTGGATTACCACTAAGTGATCCAAGCCAATCATATTTCCAAAAGCAAGGATGTGACAAGTTAACTTCAAACTTATATCATGATACTAAAGGAAATGATGAATTCTCAAATTTGAAAAGGCCGGGAATTTTATAGGATGTTTAAGCTCTTAAAAGGTTGAGTATTTTTACCATTTGACCACTAATTTTGCTTTGGGATTTGTGTTTTCCATGACTAATTTGCTTTAAGATATGAACATAAGTCATTTAATGGTGAACACACTCAAATTCTTAAAAACTTGAACTTCCAATAAAATTACCCAATTTGAAAGGGATTGTAAGTCTATCTATAACACCCTATAAGGTTAACATGATTTAGGCTCGGATATAGGTCTAGCAAGACAACTTGAAGGCCAACAGGTTAACCCCCAAGGATGAGCCAACTGGTCAATTAATTCACTAAGAGTGGTCAACCACTTGATGTCAAATGGGACAAAACCTAAGGTATAGGATTTCAGAAAACAAAATCCAAGTGCAACCAAAAGGTGCCAAATGGCTGAAATCCTATTAGGAAAAAGTTCCAATGCATCCCTGATCAGAATTTGCAAATTTAAGGTAATTTAATCAAATTAAAAAGAAATCTAAGTTCATATAGTTCTGTTCGGTAAATTCACCCAAGTTGTGAGATATCACCGATGCTGTGAACTAGGGCTATGACCAAAGGAATTAAGGATTCCCTTTAATAGGTAAATCAAAATTTACCCTTCTAATTTCCTTCTCTTATGCAAATTTTTTTTATGACTAGCCAAATGTTTTTTGTGTTGGGAAGTAGGGAAATTAGATTAAGCAAATACTAATTTAACTATGAATAAATTAAGAGAATAGAAATTATGTAAGTATGTGAGATTTATGCTATGCATGATAAGACAGGATTATGAATAGAACCAAGATAGGAGATGCACATGATTATGTTACATAAAACATAGGAACTATGAATATTCAAAGGAATACTAACAGGGATATAGAATAGGCTAGAAATTATGAAACATGAATGTTTCTTAAATTAAGTGTTATGTTTGATTTATTGCATGTAGGTATTGATAAAATTAGCCTATAGCTTAGCAAGGGATTAGAACTACATTCTAATTGGATAGTTTTAGAAATCCAACTATGCATAATTTCATGAAACACGATCTCATACATCTATATTTTCAAATCTCCATATTCTTCAAATCACATGAACTTCAAGATTTGTTATGAAAATCATTTTTTCACATTGAATTAAATCAAAATTATACTTTTTAGATTTTCATGAGCTTGTCCGTGAAAATGTAATTTTCATAAATTTCATATATTTTGTAAACATTTTATTATTTTAAGAGTTCATTTAATTTATATTATTAAGAACATTTCGTTCACGTAACACATCTTTCAAAATTCTCTAATATTCCACCCAAAAATTTACCTTAAATTGATTTCTTCACATTTTTCATAAAACTCTCATATGCATTTAGGCTTACAATAGGAAGAGAAGATTTCTAATAGGAACCTTAGAATGAATAGGCTAATTAGTTTATTATAGGTAGAGGATGTGATTTCCCCAAGGAAATTTATTAAAAAGGAAAAAATATTTAGAGATAATTGTATATGTGAACTGATACAAAGCATAAAGAGGAAGACATGCACTGGGAGATGAACATTACAATTTTTCCATCACTGAGGACAATGATTCATGATTCATAATGCAGTGTAGGAAGGCACACTTTATATGGTTTGTCATTGTGGTTATACTACCTATACTATATGCCATTAGGGGCATACAACCTGTATAGTATGTTGTTAGGGCATATAACCCATATGGTATGTTGTTTGGGGCACACAACCTTTTAGTCATCATTCTTTTCCCTTAACTACATAGTGTTAGTGTATGACAGATATGTTGTTTGTTGTCTCTTACTTAACTAGCTAATCAATCTGAGTCCAAATGCATGCATGTTAGCTACCGAAATAATCCTTTCAGTACATGACATGGATAATATGCAGATTCCACCCACCGCTTCTCATGATAACCTTTGTTCAAATTGGTTATATCCCATATTATGAATAGTTATGATATAAATGAATGAGTTAAGACTTGATATAAAAAAAAATAAGATTTCAAGTAATGCATAAATACGTTGAGGAAGATTAAGCAAGATTAGAAAGGTAAGAATGTTGCATATGAATGATTATATGCATATTATATATTATATATTATACTAATCCATAACATCTATTTGTTCAAGTCAAGTCGATTTGACTAGATTGTATTTACGTTAGTCGAAGCTTGCCTCAATTAATAATTGATCTCGTAAGAAGGCCTGAATATTATATAAACCTATTTTTTAGCTCCAAACTTGCTATTTTTTTAGGTCATGATTAGAGCCCGACCGTAGCCCGGCCTATGATCATTTCAGCATAGAATGTAAGCTTCCTTTTCATTACACTGATTATTTAACTTTTTTCTTACTTTATATTTTTGTTTCATAAGTATTAAATAAACTTTTTAAGGGCAACAGTGACCTTTAGGTCCTACGTCTTTAACTTTTGGGTGGAATCCTTCCATCCTGATGTAAAATGATGCGTCCTTGTCTATACGGGACAGACCCGCGCAGGCCCAGTCATTGCGAGCTAGCCCACATCTTAAATGGGCTAGAATTTATAGGACCAGCGGTTGGCCGCCATACAAGCGACCCACTACTTTTTAATTTTATTTTTGGACACGTGGACTTTTGATTTTTAATTTAAAAGAAAGTTGAATCCATGAATTTTGTATCTTTTTATCCATTGTTTAAAAATAGGAGATTTAATAATTTATAAGTATCACAACAAACACTATAATTAATACAAATTACACATTCAAAGCATCATTGGCGTTTTTTCTCCAAAAAACAATGATCAAGTTGGATTTATATGGAAAAATGAAAAAAAACCAACAGTGCTGGGCCGAACTGGGCCCTTGGAAATTCGACCATCATGAGCTAATTTATTTAAACCCATTTGTTAAACGGACATCAAATTTCAGCCCATTTTGCACCAATCTGGCAGGTTGGCCTGCAGGCCCGACCCGATCTTTCTTGCATACCAACAATTGTAGGTTGCCAAGGCTTCAAGTGGCTCTTCCATGTGTCCATTTTAATACCAATAACGGTAACATTCTTAAATTCTACCACAAATATCAAAAGTCTCTATTGAAAGAAAGAATTATTATTACATTTTCACTATTTATACCTTCCAGTGAACCAACAGTGCTTGTGTTTTTGTCTTTGATTAGGGAAATACTTTAGCATGCATATAAAAAATTTCGAAATTTACCATAAAAATTATAAAAGTAATTTTAAATATAAAACTTGTAATTTTTATAAATTTATATAAATTTTACATGTAATAAATACACAAAAAATTACAACTCTATACATAGAAAAATTTTCAAAATTTTCTACATTTTTATAGAAAAGTTACCATTTTTAATAAAAAAGTTATAAAAAATATTTTTTTACAAAATTTACAAAAATATATATCATACAAATATTATTAAGTACATGCCCACCGAAGCATAACTCTTCTATTCAATGTAGGAAAATCATTATGTTACAATTGATTAGAAGAAATAGAACAAGAATGAAAATAGGAATGGGCATGAGAAAAGAATAGAATGAAATGATCATTCCACAGTTATGTCTAGCATGCTTCTATTCCACTTTTATGTTTAATACTACAAAATATTATAAGAATAGAATAAAAAAATAATCAATTATAATAATATCCTTATAACAAGAAATAATAAAATATTTATCTGCAAGTAATAAAAAAACATATAAGATTGCAATTTTTTAAGTTATATAGTATTTCATTTCATTTTTTTCTTTAAATATGCTCATCTTTTTTTCATAATTTTGTCTTATCTTATATATTAATAAATAAACTTTAATTAATTGATTTTTATTTTGTATTAAATAATTTTACATAATAAATAATATTTATTTTATAAATAATATAAAATATCTTATTTTAAATTCTATTATTAAAAATATACTTATCAAAATAATTTTATATTAAAAATGTTGAAAAATAATATTATTTTATTATATATTAATATAAGGACAATTTTGAATTATATAAAAACTGTAAGTGATAAAGTATTAAAATGTCGATCCTTGAATGATGAAATAGCTTATTTCATTGCTGTGGGTGATGGAATGGAAATTCTATTATTTGATGAAATGGGTATTCTCATTTCATAGTATATCAATCAAATTTTTTATCCATTCATGCTTTTATTCTCATTTTATTTTATCGAACCAAACATAACATGAGCATGTCATATCAAATTCCTAGTTTGAAGTTCTCTTTTTGTCCATGTACCAAATTAATTTTTTACAATCAATATGTGTAGCTACTCTGTGGTTATTTTATATTTTGTTTTATTAATTGATTATAATAATCTATTTTTTATAATAAAATTGATAAATTACTTAAGGTGTACATAATATTTTGAATTAAAAAAATTCAATAATCACTACACTGTTGAAAGTTCTAATATTGTACCAGTACCGTGCACGCTGAAGGGGTAGGAGTGTTTTAGAACTTTCAAAACAAATTGTCAATATAAAAATCTTCTTTTGTTATAGAAAGAATACAATTTTATATCACGAAATCAATAAAAATAATATACAATGTCAAGGAAGAAATCAATAAAATAAGGAAAATGAAGAAATCCCAAGTAATATACAATGTCATGGAAGAAATCAATAGAATAAGGAAAATAAAGAAATCTCTTAAAATAATATGATATCCCTCTTAGACCCTTTTTTTTGTGTAAGACAAATTTTGGAACTTGATTTTCTTGTTTTAGGATTAGATGATTTGTCTATTTATTTGACATAAATCAAATATTGTGAATTATAGTATGATAACTTTTACTTGTCTCAAAGAACCTATGTAGTAAGATTTCAATATCATTTTGGAAAATCATGTTTTATATTTTTTAAGAAAAAGGGTAAAGACTCAATTTTTATTATTTTCTCGTAATGGTAGTAAAATCGTATAGTATGATTGGTCCCATATGCTTTCATTGTTAATGATATATTTGTGTACTCAAGTATCGTGTATATGTATATTTGTACTTATATATATTTTATTTATACATGAATTATTTTAGAGTGCAAATTGAGTCCCCAATTAAAATGAAAGAGTTCTAATTTTGTTTAACCTGTCAATTAATAATCCTTTGTGAATATGTATTTGTGATAATATGAGGTACCGATTTGTTAGTAATGTTGAATAGACATTCATAGTTATCTTAAGAAGGCGTTGATCTCATTCATTGTAGTTGATAAACCTTATATGGTGAAATAATTATGTTTAAATTACCGATTATTCATCCTTTATGGATATGTAGTTGTGACAGTGAAAGATATTATTTTATAATTAATGTCAAACATGCATTCACAGTTATCTTAGTATGAATGGCAAAGTTGGATATTTTTTTATGGAGCACTAATTTGAATTAGGTCTCAGTGCTTAAGATTTTATTGCCACATGTTTATGTTATGACAACTCTACCATTGCCTATTTCTTTCATATGCACTGATGTTGTTGGAGAGAAAATTTGATAAATTTTATACTTATATTAAATGGCTTTACAAGTGTTGACTCAAATAGGATTGTTATGCCTTATTACATATTGTATTAGTAGGAGTGGGTGTGTGATAATTATATTATATTGATAGTCATGAATTATGTATTTGTGAACCCACTTATGAGCAGGCTTCTAAAATCTTGAGCATTATAAGTTCAAATGGGTTGGTTTAGCCTTGTAATGTTTTAGATTAGTAGGAATATATATAATGTCATTGTGTTCACTTAGTTGTGTGACGTTGTGTTATCTCTAGACTCACCCGAATTACTAATGTTGTCATAGTAATGTTTTGACACCATATGTTGTTCAACACAGTTATAATAAAATCTATAGTATACTGCTTAGTTATTCCGTGGAGACATTTTGACCTAGTCTTAATTTTGTTATGTTGAGATATGTTGTAAAATCTCGATAATGTATTCTAGGTGTATGCTAAGACCATTTTTTGTCAAATTTACATTTAATCACATTTGTTATTCTTTATTTCTCTGTTCTCTACATTTATTTTGCATTTGGTCATGGAGGTATAGATCTTAGTATATATGGCATTAGTGTCCCTATTGAATACGATGATCCGCATATTAAAGTCTTATGATCTTATTGCTAACAGATGGTTGTATAGTGTCAAATCATTATTTAATATTTATTATTGTAGTTGTAATTTATGATATTATTTTTCCTAACCTATACTGTCTAAATGGAAAATTATTGGAATAATATTGTGGACTAGTATAGTCAATCAATTTATTCTAAATTGGATTACTAAATGTCAAATAATATTATTTGTTTAATAGCGTAAATATGTTATCATATTGTTATTGATTTTTAGTGTGACACTTAGATTATCCGTACATCCATTATTATATAAGCATTGTTTGTTGGTCTATTATTGATGAGAAGGCTAATCCAATCTACTTCCATATGGAGAGATCCCTACTCTCACTTTATATATTATTGTTGTTGTCCATTAAGATGACAAACTCTTAACCTAATGATGACATCTAAAATAGAGAGGAATTTATATTATTTTTATTCTCTCTTCTCTCTTTTATATTTTCTTTCACAAAGGTTATAGATAAAAATTATATATAATGATTATAAATATCATATTATTATCAGATAATTATTTAATTATAAATTTATTATTTTATCCATAAATATATTATAAAATTTAATTAAATAAATCCTATTATAACTTAATTTATCGAAAGAAGTTGGAGATAAAAAGACAGATATCAATCATCATTTGGAGTGCAGCCCAAACAACATTGAGATGAGGGCAAAGATTGACACTAGGAATGGTAATTTTACCCATGTACCTGTGGATATCCACCCGTGATGAGTGGGTATAGGTATGAAAAAAATTATTCGTGGGCGGGTATGGATATAATTTTCTTACCCGTAACGGATTTGGGTACGGGTACATGTACGAGAAAATACCTGTACCCATACCTGTTTAAATAAAAAAATTTATTTTTTTACTTAAATATTATTCAAAACGACGTCGTTTTGGTGAGTATACCCATGGGTATAAATCCGTACCCGTAAAAATTATTGAAAAAAATACTCATATCCATACCCGTTTACCCGTTTAAATAAAAAAATTTATTTATTTTTATTTAAATACTACTCAAAACGATATCGTTTTAACGGATATATCCACGAGTATGCCCATACTCACAGGTATAAACCCATACCCATGAACACTATTGAAAATTTTTTTTTTTTTTTTTAATTTTGACGGGTATACCCATATCTGCGGGTATAAACTCGTACCCATAGCGGGTATGGGTAGAGTATGGATATGATTTTTTCTAATAGATATGAGTATGAATATTATCATACTCGTCCAAACCCGACCCGTTGCCATCCTTAATCGACACTTTGCTTGCCACAAAGTTGCCTTCTAGATGACCCAAAATGGACGGAAAATGCCAAAAACTAGGGTGCCACATGGCGGTGGGAAAAAGGAGCAAAGGAAAAAACGCTGCTTTATTGGATGATGGGTTGACTTTTGGCTCGACTTAGCTTGATTTTCTTTTCGTTGGCATTTGAGACCTAATTTGGGCTTTAGATTATTCTAATAATTAATTATGTTAAATAAAATAACTTTTTTTTGTTAAAAATCGATAATTATAATTGATTTGTGTATTATATGTTATATAAATATTATTTAAGTTTTTATATTTATTATTTTATTAGATCTAATATAATAATATCTTTATTTAATTTATTTTATGTTAAAATTGTAAAAATAATTTCAAAATATTGTTATTATAAACACTACTTCAAAATTTTAATTTTTTTATATATGTCATTAAAAAATACAAAAATTTATTTTAAAATCCATACACAACAGAAAAAAAAAATATAAGTAACTACATTAATTATATTAATTATAAACAATTCAAGATAATATATTTAATACAATTACATGTAAATTTAATTAGTCATATGTTATATTAATTTATATTTATTAATATACAGTGCTATTTCAATTTATTTATAAAAATTAAATGATATAACAATAACGAAAGAGTAAGCAATCAATTTGCACACACTATCATGGAACCAATAAGTAAATATCAAATAAGGACTCCATAAAGATACAGTAGATAATAAAAAACAATTAAAATAAATATAATAAATTATATAATATTATAGAATTAATATATTTAGTTTAATTAATGAAACAATAAAGGCAACGAAAATAATATGAAAGTAAATCACCAAATAGCATAACAACTTAACATATATCATTGAAATTTTTCACCCAAGTATACTACATTATAATAATGAGAGGTCCTTAATTCTCCTCAGAAAAAAAAATAATTTTCTCTTTAAATTGACTATAGCGTGCCGACTTGATACTATTCTTTCTAAAAGAATAAATTTAAAAATGAAATATTAAGTGAATATTATTCAAATTAATTGTGATTTAAAAACTAATCATAATTTTAAAAAAAATCACAATTTTAGATAAAAATGATCCAAGTTGCCAGTTTATTATACATCCTCTAATTCTACTTTAAATCCCTACCTTTTGCAATATATTTTTCACTATCAATATTGTTATTTAAATATATCATTTCTCCAGTAACATCTGTAACATCAAGAACAAATTCAAAAAAATATCAAATAATTTATAATATTATATTAATACACATTAATAAAAACATTAGATATCATATTCGATGCATTTACATACCATCTAAAAACATTTCATCTTTAATAATGACTTCAAATTCATTTAAGCTTAAAAAGGAGAAGCCATATTCACGAATACCAAAATTTGTTACCTCTTTAAGTATATGGAGTTCACTTTGTATCTTGGCTTGTAATCTTATGTTTGCAATAATTGAGGATAATTCCAAGATTATGTATTAAGTATGCAGTACATTCCTTTAATGATTTCTTGAACCTTGAATGTAAAACTCTAGACTTGATCTTAAATTCGATCACCCTTTGGTAAAATATTAAGAGTAAAAACCCATTTTTGTCTATGTGATATGCAATTCTTCTTAGTTTTATCCCTACAAAAAAAAAATCTCAATATTATTCCCAAGTAATATTAATTTGTTCAATTCTATCTTTGCCATTCAAATTTTTAATAGAAATCTAACGTGAAAGGCTATAAACTTGTTTTGTTTGACCAATTACCTTAGGAGTTACATTTCCAGTTGTGTGGTTGTTATGCTATGGAAAAAGAAAAATGAAACCCTAATATAATATGGACTGCTTTTTATCACGTCCCGATCCATGGAACATAATCGACATAGAAGATCATTGTTAGAAAATTTTTTACAAGCCTAACAATGCAAGCTGATATACCAAAGACCAAATTAACAATAATACATAATGAGTACCTATGTATCAAATTCTAACAAAAATCTGACAGAGTTTTCTCTATTTTTCAGATACTTGGGCTTAAGGCCTATACCACAATCAACCACATCCTATACAACCCAGATTACATAAATTTACATCTTGTTGGGCATCAATACACGCAAACTTTACTAACTGCTAGAATCTTCACCATTAATATAGTTTTAAACTCCATAGAAAGAGGTATACTTAATCAATGAGCAAATCCAATACTAGTGTGAGGTAGAGAAATAGTGGATGTATCCTCAGGCTCTGAAAAATATATATAGAAAATAGGGTGTGTTTCATTGAAATTTAAAGAGTAGATAATCCCATAGAAAATCAAAACTCCGTTTACATTTCTTGATTGAAAAGAATTACAAATCACACAAACGAAAATAGATGTTTACTCAAATATTAAATATAGATCCAAAAATAAAATATTACCCAATGAATATGAAAAATAAAAAGATAGGAAATTGATAAAACTAAAATTACATTGTTACCTTTTGATGCATCAAAACCATCTATATACAACTAATTTATCAAATTTTGAAAATTAAAACTATCTAAAGAAGTATTACTTTGACTTTTAGATTCCACATTCACTTTGACGAGGATATGTCACTTACAAAATCAATGCTTTTTAACATTTTTTCTTTCTTTGTCACAAATTGGATCTTTTAAATCAAATTAATTTAGGTTTTATTTCACAAAACTTAATAACAATACATCCAAGACAAAACTTTAAATATAAAAAATAAATATTATTACTTGATGAACAAATATAGAGACATTCGTGGTTCACTTTGTAAAACTTAATTTAAATTTATAGAGAGTTAGATTATACACAATTTAAATTATCACAATCTCTTCTTAAATTTAAAAAGACAGTATTTCCAAATCAAATAATGCTAGTTTTAGTGAAGATATAAATTGTAATAATATAATATCACTAATAAAAAAAAATCTTAAACTTATTATAATATTACTTTTAAAAACACATAATATGGTAAAATAAATGGTCAAATATTGTAATAATATAATATTACACTTAAAAATATATTTGATGATATTAACTTTTTATACAGATTGCAAATAAATTATTATAATAAAAAATATGTGGGTATATCTCATTTCAAGAGTGTATTATTACATTTAAGAATATATTTGATCATAATTTTTGTTTAAAATATAATCATAATTTTAAAATAGGAAATTTAGTAATAAAATTTTATTTGATGTTTAAATATATATTATAATTTTATATAAATAATAACAATATAATATTATGATTAAATACATTAGTGTTTAGCATTTGGGCGATACAAGAACAAAAATATTATATAATTTTTTATATTTATTATTTTACATTAGGTTTAATATACTAATATTGTTATTTAATTCATTATATTTTAAAGTTATAAATTGATTACTATTGTTTCAAACACTACTTGAAATAAATATTTCATAATCTCTAATTAAAGAAAATTTGGTATGTTTAATGTATATCACTAGAAAATATAAAAATTAATTTTAAAACTTATAATTGATGACAAAAAAATAAATAACTGCACTAATTATAAAATGATTTAAGATAATATATGTAATACAATTATATATAAATTTAATTTTTAAAAGTCGCCATATGTTATATCAATTTATATGTATTAATAGATAATGTCATTTCAATTTATATATAAAAGATTAAATGACATAATAATATCAAAAGAGTGGATAATCAATCATTTATATTACTATGGAATTTGTAAACAAATATAAGTACGTCATGAAGATCGATCTTGTTGGACAAGCAAAGCATAATAATATATAATATCACTCTCATTATTAAAATAATAAAGAAGAAATTCAGTATACAAAAGTTTATTTATTTATTTTTAGTTTACGAATAAGAAAGCACTCCAATAATCCCTGATAATTATTTGTTATTATATATCTTGTCCTTAAATCAAATCTAATCGACAAAGATATACATTATATAGAAAAAGAGTTAAAGAAAATCACTGTCATTAAAATGTAATAGAATATTAAGCATTATAATATGACTAAATCATTACAAATATATAATTTTTGCATCTAACTTTTTAATGTTCAATAAGTAGTACTAATTGAACTCATTTATATCAAATTTTTAGTGAGTATCTTAAATGCAAAATTTCATGATCAGCAATAATTGTCTTTCTAATTGTGTAAAAAAATTGTACAAATGAAGTAAACATTAGGTAACAATTGTTAATAAAAAATAACTTCAATTATGTGCAATTTTCTATCTATAACAATTATTGCACAATAATCATTTAATTCATTTCACCAATTCAAATAATTTATTTTGTAATTTAATTTATATAAGGATTAATTAAATTTTTGGTCCTTTAAAATGTAGATTAATTGCATTTGATCTCTAAAATTAAAATTAAATTAATTTTAGTCCCAAATATAACTTCCGTCCAAATGAAAAATGGAAGTGCCTAATAACATCTGATTTAATTAAGTTTTTTATTCTCTTAAAATAAAAATCAATCGCATTTAATTCTCTTAAAATTAAAATTCTATTTTCATTCTTTAAAATTAAATAATAATAATAATAGTAGTTTATTTACTATCTTGTGAAATATTTATTTAATTATAAGAAAATATAATTTAATAAGAGATAATAAATATTTTAACAATAAAAAGTAAAATCTCAATAAAAAAATTAAATTAAAAAACATATATTAGATTTGAAGATAATGATAGGAACTTGATTTTTTAATATTAATTAAGATTTGATGTTTTGATTTCTATCTATTAAGTTTCAAAATCTCATAGATAAAAAAAAATAATGATAAATAAATAATAAAATCTCAATAAAAAATTAAAATTTACATGAAAAACTTATAATATGTATAATAATAGAAACTTAATTTTAGAATATTAATCAAAAAAATTTTCTGCCTCTATATTTTAAAATATATATTTCTTTTTACAAGAGGAAAAAAATTTTACTGATTTTTCTAAGACAGAAAAAATATAGAGATTTTAACATAGAGGCAGAAAAAGACTTTTTTTTATTAATCTCTTAAAATTTAAGTTTCTATTATTATATCTATTATAAATTTCTAATGTAAATTTTAATTTCTTATTGAGATTTTTACTATTTATTTATTATTTTTTTACTTATAAATTTTTTAAACTTGATAGAGAAAAATAAAAAAATAAATCTTAATTAATCTTTAAAAAGCAAGTTCTTATTATTGTCTTCATGTCTAATGTATGTTTTTTAATTTAAATTTTTATTTTATTAAAATTTTACTTTTTATTGTTAAAATATTTACGCTCTTGTTATATTATATTTTCTTATAATTAAATATTTTACAAGATAGTAAAATTATTATTATTATTTGATTTTAGAGAATGAAAATAAAATTTTTATTTTAAGAGAATCAGATGATAAAAAATATAATTAAGAAAAATATTACTATTCATTTTTATTTCCTATTTAGATAAAAGTTAGATTTTAGACCAAACTTGATTTGATTTTGATTTTAGGGAGACCAAAATACAATTTCATTATTAAAGAGACCAAATGTAATCGATTTATATTTTATGAGATAAAAAAATATAATTAAGCCTACTAATAATTATTATCATAACAAAATATTATCTCATATTATCTCATAAAAATATAAGTTATTAATTGATATATCAAGAGTAGTTATATATTTAAAGTATTACAATTTTTACACAAATTTAAGATTATTTAAATATAAAATATCATAAAAAATGTTTTAGAGGGACTTTAAAATTTGAATAATTATAAAATTTTTTATAGGGATTATAGAAGGCCAATACAATTAAAACTTTAATATTAAGATTCTTTAAAACTATTTAAATTATCACAATCTTTTAACAAAAGGTTATCATAAAAAATTATTTAGAGTACCACAATCACTACCCAAATTAAAATTCTAAAATATAAAATATCATCAAAAAATATTTTCAAATGACTTTTCTGAATAACTGCCAATAAGGTTGAAGGGATTGTATAAGGTTAGAACATTTCAAAATTCAACATTTTTCCTTATTAAAAAAATAACTAAAGTTATGATTTTTATATTATTTTATAAGGTTAATTTGAACAAAAATGTTCAAGAATTATGAAATATGTTTCAAAATTCAACGTATAAGATTAGTACTTTCGAAATTCGACAAATTTTCCTATAAAAAAAAAGAGACCTAAAGTTACGGTTTTATATTATTTTATAAGATTAATTTGAACAAAAATGTTCAATAATTATAAAATAATTAATGATTATAGATTAAAAATAAATTTTAAAATAATGTTTATTTTTCCTTATGCAATCTAGTTTTTTTTTTTTGTGTAATTTTGTCAATAATTAATTCATATTTCCCCCTTGTGTAATTTCTTCCCATGAAATCTTATATTAAAAAAATAAAAATTGTAAGAGAAAAATATAAAAGTATATAAAACATGAATTTATCCGATTCATGTTAAATAATTCATGTATGAGAATATTTGAAAATGCACATAAATTGACTTTTAAAATGAGTAGATTGAAATGAAGATTAAGCCATGAATATTGATAAACAAAATAGAATAGGATAAAAATGATAATTATATATATATATATATTTAAAAAAAGAGATTAGCAATTTACACAATTCAAGTTCCTATCAATAAAATATTGAAACGAACATAAAGTCAAGAAAAAAGAATCATAAATTCGATTAAGCTGGAGAGTAATACTTAGTTACAATATGAATGCAAGATATAGACAAATAGTAATAAAATTTTATGTGAAAAACAAAATACACAAATTAATCTAAAAAGGACAATATTTAATATAAATATTTATACTTTATCACGATTTTTTTCAAATTTCACAATTAATTATATATGATAATTAATCTTCAAAATAGGGACACTCAACCACTTGTCTCTAATTTTGAAAAAGAACATTTTATTAAGAGATGTTTTGAGTTCCTAAGAAAAAACGTCACTTTTCCATGGCTTAAATAGTTATTATGAAATAATTTGATTGGATTAAAAAGAATACACCGCATACAAAGTCAATACATAAAAGCAAATAATTTGATAGGATTAAAATAATATATCAAAACCATCTCCATACTTTTGGTTTTTCAATAATTTGAAAATTAGGAACTATTTAAAGACGTATTTCTTTGATCTTCAGGCTTCATATGTTGGAAAATCTAACAATATCATTCATAGTTCTCTATATTCTAAACCATACAGAAAACTACATCAATATATAATAGGATATTAGATATTATAATTCTCACATTCATGATTAATGAGGGATTAGAACATACCTGGATCCATGATTTATCTATCAAACTCTTCGTATGAATTTTCCCCTCTCTTCCTTCTCCTTTCCTTGTATCTCTGATGATTAAGATACGATATGTTTTTCTTTTCCTTTCTGTGTTTGTC
>JANHAO010010433.1:0-17669 GCA_026873985.1 Saraca asoca
CTACCATAACCGTTTTGTAACAAAAAAATGATTTGTTCATTGATACATCGATGTTACATTGATTGGGGTCTGTTATTTAACTAATACATTGATGTATAGTGTATTACTTTTTAACATTACATCGATGTATGCATCGAAGTAGTAAAAATCAAATATTTCGGTGAGTTAGTTTGAACTGTATAAATCGATGTGGCTTCGATTTGTGTTTTCAAAAAATTTCTATGCACATCGAAGTAGCTTCGATTTATGTTTGAAAAATTCTTATGTAAATCGATGTGACTTCGATTTACTATGTAAAAAACTATTTTACAAAAGCATGATTTTCTTTCAAAATATTTTTCTCTTCTTTCTTTTCTTGATTTGAAAATATGTGGATCATTTTCTATATGACTTATTTACAATATAATCCTAGAAATAACAAAAACAAACAATCTTCCTGTATTTGTATCAAGGTCTTGTAACTTGAAATCAAAATAAAAAACCAGTAGCAACTTATAGTAAATAGTAAAATAAATATATATATTTTTTTATATCATCAAATATAAATTTCTAAAATTTGTTTTTCAACATTAAAATTAATGTGTAGCTTAGAGTGTCTTAATCAAACAATTTTTCAAAATTCATAATTTTCACTCTAAGGCTAACAGAATAGAAGTAATCTTAGCTACAGGAGAAAAAGTTTTGGAATAATCAATGCCATAAGTCTAAGCATATCCCTTTGCCACTAAGCGAGCTTTTTACCGAGCAATTGAACCATCCGGATTAACTTTCACAGTAAACACCTATTTGCACTTAATAGGTTGCTTGCAATGCAGTAAAGGCACAACATCCTAAGTTTGATTGGCCTCAAGAGCCATCATTTCTTCCTCTATAGCAGCACAAGATCCATCATGAGAAAGTGCCTCTAAAACTGACTTAAGAATAGTAATAGAATCTAATGAGGCAATAAAGCATTGTGATGAGATAAGTATAGATGAATAAGACACAAAAGTAGAAATAGGATAAGGGTGATTATGTGTACCTTTTTAAGTGCAACTATGAATACGTTTTTGTTGATCAATAGGCAAGTCAAGATTAGAAGACATAGGAAGAGGATCTTATGAGGAAGAAGTTGACGAAGGAGATGAAGCTAATAGGATGTTTGTAATAGGCACTCTACTTGATGTCTCATAAATGGTAGAAGGATGAACTAAATTTGGTTCCTACACTCTATGAGAGTAAACATACTTAATGGGAGGAGAAGTCCAAGTTTTAGTGGAAGAGACCTAAGTATCCTAAGGAGTGGAATGCACAAGGAAATGATCATCAATAAATTTAGAATTTGACACCAAGCAAGAAGGCTCAAAAGATCCAAAAATGGAGTGGACTTAAAGAAATTAACATTAGAACAAACAATATAACGGCCTAATACTGGGGAATAACATTGATATCCTTTTTGAGTTGAAGAATAGCCAAGAAAGACACATTTCAAAGATCGAGGATCTATCTTAGAAATTTGAGGACAATAATCTTGAACAAAACATGTGATTCCAAAAACACATGGAGTGAGAGGAAATAATGTCTGAGAAGGAAAGAAAAGAGAATAAGGTACCTGCCCATCAGGAATCGAAGATGGCATACAATTGGTCAAAAAACATGTTGTAACAACTGCATCTGCCTAGAGCACCTTAGGCACTTTCATTTGAAACAAGAGAGCACGAGCTACCTCTAATAGGTGGCAATTTTTCCTTTTAGCTACTGCATTTTGTTGTGGAGTAACTACACAAGATGACTGATGAATTATATTGTGCTGTGACAAATAAGAAGAAAATTTTACTAAAAAGTATTTTTTAGCATTATCACTTCAAAAGTTGTGTATTGATGTTTGGAATTGATTTTTAATTTCAACATGAAAGGCACAAAAATATCAAATAATTATGATCAATTTTTCATCAAATAAAGCCAAGTAACTCTTGAATAGTCATCAACAAAAGTAACAAAATAACGATAGCCAGATTTGGAAATAATAGGACAAGGACCACAAATATCTAAATGTACTAACTTAAAAGGGGATGCAACTCATTTATTGACTCGAGGAATATAGGATGGATGATGCTGTTTAGCAAATTAACATGATTAATAATTTAAAGTAGAAATATATTTTAAAGTAGGATATAATTTCCTTAAAGATGCCAAACAAGGATAACCCAAATGACAATGTAATTGATGTGGAGTGAGGGTAGCAAATGCAGCAATTGACTAAGGAACTTTTTCATCAAGCATGTATAACCCATCAGATTCATATCCCCTAGCAAAAATCTTCTTCATCGAAAGATCCTGAAAAACACAATGACCAAGGACAAAGAAAATTTCGCAATTATAGGTTCATGTTAATTAGCTAACAAAGAGTAAATTTGTTGACAATGAAATTTGGTTCTAAGGATCTGAATTTTAGTCAACATGGGCAGTTCTTAAAACCCAAAGTTGCAAGCTAAAAATGCAAGTATAGACCAAGAAAAAGAATAAGAGAAGAGAGGAAGGAGGAGAAGTAATGGACATGGAATTTTATCGTGGTTCAGCTAAGGCCTATTTAGGCCTCTATGTCCATGTTGAACTATATTCTCAGTTGAAGAATAATAGTTCTATATGGTTTTATAGGATTACAATAACACTCTCTCAGCAGGGTTTTCCCCTCTATTCTAGCAGAGTGTTTATATGCAATGCCTCATTTGTCTCATACAATAGTTCTTCATTGCTGAGAGGGTTACAAGTGTAATTTTACAAGCAGTAGAATGATTACATACGTCGCTCTGGCATTAAATGCTTGACATCAGAAAATAAATACTGGGTAAATCATTGTTGGATATCCAAGGATTAATGTGTCAATTCTAAATGATGATCTATTAGTTAAGGGACATGTGTCTCTAGCTACTGATTGGACCTTTTGTACATATTCTTGGCTTGCTATCTTAGTGACCTGAGGCCTCACTGATCATTCTCGCCAAGCTCATTCAGTAGGTTTCTCAGAGGATGTCCTTGGTGCTTGCTTCCGTTAACGAGTCGAAGCCTTCCTCAGCAGATCGGGTCCTTACTTGCCATTAGTGAGCTGTAACTTTCGCTAAACGACCCTGATCTAGGCGCTCCATGATCGGGTTTTGCATCCTATTGGGTTTTTGGTGAACCCATTTTGCATTGCCCAAAAAAATACCTATAACATAAGCCCCCTAACTCTTAGTTCGCTTTGTAGACTGGGAGTTATAATTTGTCAGTGAAAATCCTTATTCCCAATCTATAGTATGGTCAAGTCTTTCCTCCATAGTCTTTCGGGTGGTCATGATCTCTTGTTATTTCAGTATCGTCCCTTGATCCTAATCGGGCTAACCTCAATCATCAGGAGAGGTCATGATTTGGTCCTTCGAACCTAATCTGGTAAACATCGATCATTAGATGAGGTCAAGATTTTATCCCTTGATCCTGACCAAGCTTACCTTGATTGCCAGGATTTTAGTATTATACCTCAAACCTGACTAGGCAGACCTCGATTGTCAGGTGAGGTTTCCAAACTTGACTGGGCAGACCTTGATTGTCAGGATTTTAGTATTGTACCTTGAACCCAACCAGACAGACCTCGATCGTCAGGTGAGGTTTTCAAACCTGATCGGGTAGACCTTAATTGTCAAGATTTTAGTATTGTACCTTGAACCTAACCTGGCAGACCTCGATCATCAGGTGAGGTTTTCAAACCTAACTGGGTGGACCTCGATCATCAGGATTTTAGTATTGTACCTTGTACCTGATCGGGTGGACCTCACTCGTTAGGTGAGGTTTTCAAACCTGATCGGGTGGACCTCGATCATCATGATTTTAGTATTATACTTTGAACCTGACCAGGTGGACCTTGATCATTAGGTGAGGTTTTTAAACTTGATTGGGCGGACCTCAATTGTCAGGATTTTAGTATTGTACCTGGAACCTGACTGGGCGAACCTGGATCGTTAGGTGAACTTTTCAAACTTGATCGGGTAGACCTTGATCATCAAGATTTTAATATTGTACCTTAACTTGACCGAGCGGACCTCGATCGTCAAGTAAGATTGCATTTGTTAACGCTTCAATACTGCCTGTGTAATAGTTTGGTGCTTGAGGTGCTTTTTGGACATGGAGCGAATTGGGAGTTTTGGCCCACCATCGTGATTTGTGGTGCTACGAGCCGATTGGCATGATCCCTATGAGTCTTGTCTGTGACTCTTGAAGTTCCACTCTTGGCTTGTCATGATTACACCTGTCCTCAACAGGTTTGCATGTCATGCCACTATCAACTTTTTGTCAATTTTTGCCAGACTATCGGATCAGGGGCAGTTGTATGGTTCCCAGATCTAATGGTGATGATGTATGCTTCTTATACTCAAAGAGGCTCTCTTCTCCCTTTTACTTTGTCATTTGAAATTGTAAATCATCGGCTCTTCTTATCTATCCTTTCCACCATTTCCTACAATTGTTTTTCGTCTCCCGTTGTCACGTGCATCACCTTGGTTCCTTAGTTGTCATTTGACTTTTGCTCCCCAAAAAGCTTTTTCGCATGCATTTTGCTTCGGCTGACTATGGTGAGTCTTTCTACATCTTATGATTTCTGGGTTTTACTATTCCATAGTTGGTATGAAACTCGTATGCTACCGGTTGATGCTAGCAGACATTGCCTATTTGTGTGCTTTCTTCTCTGCCTGGTCTGGTACATTTGGTCAATCCATTGGCGGATTATTGGATTTTTGATTTCTCATTTCAAATTTTGTGTTTACTTTCTAAGTGTTATGATCTGATTGTTTAGCTCCTTTTTTGCCTATTGGAATTCAAGTCCTTAGGTATTGTGACCTGGGGTATACATGGCTTGTCGTGTAGGAAACCATTAGTCCTCAGGAAGGATTTGCTTGTAGTGACCTAACCATTTCTTTTTCCTTTGTTTAGATGAGTGCAGGTGATGAACATCATCATCACCAAATTAGGGTCCACAGTAATGAATCTAGCTTCACAGCTCAGAACATGGAGAAGGAGCGCCATCTCAATGGGGCAATCTTGAGGAGTGGCGAGGTTGCTGGAGGCTTTGCTACTCATTCTGATCTCGTTAAGGGTCATGGAGCTACTATAAATCGATAACCTTCTGGTCACCAATCATTCAATTTTCATGTTTCATCTATTTGCTGCCATGATTTCTAGTCTGTAGTCCAAACATATCGATTTCATAAAGGATGTTAGGACATGGTGCCTCGCTCAGATGATTATGCTCCCTATCCACCATGAGGGTTCATTGCCATCAATTTTCCACACCTTGTTGTGGGGCTTAGGTTTTCTATTCACCCATTCATCTTAGCTTCCTAAATAGGGTGAAACTTAGTCTATTTCAACTCAACCCTAACTCTTATACTCAACTAATCTCCATGGCATTGATTTACTTGAGGAAAGGTCTTTCACCACCATTGGTCAAGGTTTTGTGCTATCTGTACACCCTCATATGCGTGAGCACGATGGATGGACTATATTACCTTTCGATGTGGCTGACAAAGCATAAGAAGGTTCTTCCATATGGGTATGCCAAGGGGAGATCTAACGTAGGTCATCATAAAACATGTTGGCTTTATATCTCGTACCCATCTCAGCATGACCTTCAAGATTTCAATTTTGTTCACACCCCTGGTGAGCAAGTCGAGGGTGTGCAAATTTATTAACTTGTTCATATATGCTCCCTTGATACTGACTTTTGTTTTTTTTTGCAAAAGGTACTGGCAAGAATCTAGCTCTTGGGACTGAGGATCTCGGAATACTAGACTAGTTTGCTACTTCTGACAAGCTTCAGAATAACTTTCACTTCGATAAGAGCCTTCTCTATTCCCATAAACTCGCTCTGGGCCTAGACGTCAAGCTCACTTAGGAGGTAGGAATCTATCGTGTAAAGGGAGTTAATTTGATGAACTTTGGTGACTATGAGGAAGTGATGAAGTTTATCTTCTTGATGCCCTCATCTGACAAGGAAGAGGCTTCATTGGCCTTCGATGTTGACATTGCTCCTGTGGTGAAAGTTAACCTTTGACTTTGACAGTAGCTCCCTTGCAAGATCCAGTGATCGATTGTCTAGGCCGTTCCAGATTAGAAATTTATAAATTGAGTTACCTAACTACTTGTAGTATATGGCAACATTGGGTCGAGCCCTTGGATCATTTGGATGATGATATCAATCAAATTAGGAGCTAGAAATAAGAGAGGGTTGGTAGTAACTACACTAACAGCTATACTAACATGCAAAAATGAAAATGACAATAAACAAGCAACTAGCCCAAAGGAATCAACTTAAGATTAATGTATCCTTGATCACTAAATGTTCATCCAATTGTTGAAAATCATAGCAAGAAGCCTTGGAATGATTAATGAATACATCCTAAGCAGTCAAGATTCAGCCAAGTAAACAATACATCAAAAGTTCAATGCATTGCTTAGTTTTCCTATCCTCTTCCTATAATTGATCATTAAGCAACAATCATATAGCATCTAAATTAAATGAAGCCATTCAACTCAGATATTCATAGGAAAATAGAGAGGAAATAGGAAAGAAATGGCTAGCAATTGAATGTAGAATGGAATATCAAGATCTCAACATAAATCTTCAAGTTTGTTATCCCTTGTGCTGATTGCAAAGTTTAGCCTTACATGGAAAGCAAAAAATACAAAGAAAAGAAGAAAGAAAATGTCCTACTCTACTACTACTAGAAACTAAACTAAAAACTACTCTAAAAACTAAACTCAAAGCTAAAACAAAATGGACTTTACCCAGGCAAAAGAGAAGGCAGCTGCTGGTAGGTGAGTAGGCAATGATTATGGTGCAGTGTAGTTTGGTTTTGCTTGCTGCCACTGCCCTTATGTGTTGTGCATTTTTGCAAGCTGCATTCTTTATCTTTTCTTCTGACTTACTGCTCTCCAGCTGGTTGAGTGTGAGCTGGAGTAAGAGATAATGCATTGGGCTCAAGATCCATGCCAATTAGGGCCTTAAAACTCCAATTCTGCAAAGGCCCATTTCACAGCAATTCTACCTTTGTGTTATAGCTCATTTTTCATGCCCATAATGATCCACTCTGCCTTTGTGTTTTAGCTTCCATTTGGGCTTAGTTTGACCTCAATTGGACTTGTATAACTCCAATTATGGTCTAATAAGTGCATAAAGGTCAGGCTACCCGAGACAGTATTCTGGTCTTGATTTTAACTCCAATTTCAGATATCCAGCTGGGTTATTCAGTCTTGGAGGTCTTCATGAAGTTTGTAGAGCTATGTCTTAGATTTCCTACAAGATAAGAATCACATCAATTGGACAAGTTTAGCTCGAGTGATGACTAGAATACAGAAACTACTCAAAATGGCCATATTATGTAGAATTTCTACAATGATGTCAATTGACACAAAATCCTAAATATGAACTAACACAGCTGAAAGTAAGTCATTTTGGACCTTAAAATACTAAGTGAGAGGACAATTAAATGAGTAAAATATTTTGGTATCACCTAGCTCCTTCTTCTCTCCTTGAGGTGGTAGTTGCTACCAAGGTTTCTATCGTTTCTAGGTCCCCCGCTAAAAAATTGAAGGTGGACAAAGGGAGGAAGGTCATTGCTCGAAAAAGGGCTGTGCCAAATGTCAGTGTTGAGGAGAAATCCCCTAAGTTTAGTTCTAAAATAGAAGATTATGTGAAGGTCTTAGTGGATAATATCGATATGATTCTGGGGCCTCATAAGAGGATCAAGATGCTAGAGTCTGAGGATATTTCTATTGGGAGATTTGTTAGCCATAGAGTCCATTTTGGCTAGGCAGTAAGTAAGATCTCTATACTCCAGTTTTGCCATTGTTTCCATGATCTAATTTGGCTACTTAGCCTTTCAAAACTTGTTGACGATGATGAAAGTGGACGAGGCACTCCAAGTCAAGGGTAAGAAGAACGCAAGACTCGTAGAGGATTTGGCCGCTGTCACCGCTGAAGTGTTAGAACTTAAGGAGAAGGTCAAGGATGCAGAGGTCACTTCATCTCATGAAATGTCAGATTGTAAAGCTATTGTGTTGAACCTCGATCTTGTGAGCAACGACCTGGCTAAAATGAAGATTGACTTGGATGAGGCTCTCCGTGCTGGTTGGCCGGCTCAATGGGCTGAAATTTCAAAGCAATGTGCCAGTTCAGTAGAGCTACATGCTAAGGAAGTCGAAAGGTGAGTCAAGGCTATCATGAAAAAGCTAGAAACAGTGAAGGAGGAGGCTACCTAGGTCAGGGTAGAGACTGCCCATTTGGTCATAGAGGCAATAGAGAAAGTAGAGTCCAAAACTAGCTCTGTTTTGTTCTACACTTTGCGAAAAGCATCATCCTATGCTGGACTTCTCTTTCTTTGGCGAGGAGGCTCTCATGGTCATGGAGCACTTTAAGAAAAGGAGGGTAGCTAGGGCTAGTTCTTCCAAGAATGGTATAGAGTTTGCTATCGTGGCTCCCCTTACTGGGAGTTCTACCCAAATGGAGGATGGTTCGTAGCTTGTGGAAGCCTTTGGACGTTTGATGATGGATGATCCTACTGTGGCTCCTATTAATTCTTCACTTTGTGAAAGTTCTACTCATGAAAGTCTAATTCCTAGAGAGCCTGCCCCTTAGGCCCTGACTTTTATAACTTGCAAGATTTTTGCTTCTCATCTTTTGAATGTATTTGTGTACTCGTTTTATTGTATGGATTTTCCTGACATTCTGATTTCCTTTTTTTGTTTTTTTGCAAATAACAGCTCTAATGGATTGCAATTCGGCTAGCATCTTTCACAAAACTTTTATTGGAATTTTATTCAGAAATAATCTGATATGTATATATAAAATTTTGGAAGAACACTTATGCATCTATACATAGTTCTAAGTAATTTAAAAGGTTCAGATCCCTACTGGTAATAAGGCTGGAGGTATGTGGCATTCTAGGCTCGAGGAAATTCTATTTCGTCAATGTTGGATAGATGTTAGGCTCCATGACCAATGACCCTCTTGATGAGGTATATGCCCTCCCAGTTTGTCCCTAGGGGTCCCTCATTGGCCTTACACACGTCAGGAAGTACTAAGTGTAAGATGAGATCACCAGGTCTATAACTATGGGGTTAAACCCTTTGGTTATAGTACCTCGTGACCCACTACTGGTAGGTTGTAACTCTCAGGTGGGCTTTTTCCCTCATTTCCTTCACAAAGTCTAAGCTCACAGCGAGCAGTTGGTTGTTATCTTTTGGATCAAAGGTGATCCTTCGCTGTGATACCATTTCTAGTTCTGCTCGAATCATTGCTTCGGTGCCATACACCATTGTAAAGGGAGTTTCTCTGGTGGTGCTATAGGCTGTAATTCTGTATACCCATAGTACCTTTGGTAACTCATATGCCTATACTCCCTTTTTAGCCTATAGTTTCATCTTTAGGATATGCTTTATTATCTTGTTGATAGCCTCAACTTGCCTATTGGCTTGTGGATGATCCATGGCTGAGAAGCTTTTCATAATCCCAAGATTATTATAGAATTCAAGGAACTGTTCATTGTTGAATTGAGTCCCGTTGTTAGTTATAATCTGCTGGGGGACTCCAAATTTACAGATGATATTATTCCAAATAAATTTTATGATTTTTTTAGATGAAATCTCTGTGAGTTCTTTTGCTTCTACCCATTTGGTGAAATAATCCACAACTGCTACTACATGCTTGTAGTTTCCATGAGCTATAGGTAGTAGTCCTATAAGGTCCATCCCCTAGATCACGAAGGGCCATGGATTGACCATTTGCTGTAAGTAGGCTAGTGGAGCTTGCAAGATTATCCTGAACCGTTGACAATTATTGCACCTCTTGATGAGTTCAATTGCATCTTGCTTCATCATTGGCCAATAGAATCCCTACTGGAGAGCCTTTTGAGCTAAAGACATCCCCCCGCATGATTCCTATAATGGTCGGCATGAATTTCTTTGAGGACGGTATCACAATTTGGGCCCTCAATGCATCTTAAAAGTGGGGCAGAGAACCCTCTCTTGCACAACACATCATTGTGGATGCAATATCAGGCCACCCAAATTCTCAACCTTTGGGCCTCAAGCTTATCATCTGGCATCTTCCCCTCTTGCAAATAGTTTAGGATCGGATTCATCCAGGAGCCTAGTGTCTTGGCAATTGACATGACTACATCCTCTTACTCTATGCTTGGGGATGAGAGGAGTTCTACAGGGATTGCTCCTAGGAAGTCAACATCCTTGGTCGTAGCAAGGTGGGCCAAGGCATTGGTGTGTGCATTCTAGGCTGGCGGTATTTGGTCAATCTCATAGTGTTGAAATAACTTTAACAGCTCCCAAACCTTCTACAAGTAGGCAGCCATCTTTAAGCCTCAAGCTTGGTATTCTCCTAGCACGTAATAGACCACAAGTTGAGAATCACTGAAAATGCTTTTGCTTAGCTCATACCTCTTTAGCTAACCATAGTCTAGCTAACAAAGCCTTGTATTCAACTTCATTATTCGTGGCTTGAAAGCTGAACCTTAGCACATAGAGGATTTTATGTCCTTCTGGACTAATAAGGAGCACCCCTGTCCCAGATTTTTGCTTGTTGGATGACCCATCAACATACAACTCCTAACATGAAAGTTCTGATGCCGCCACTTCCTATTGTATAGGGCTAGTGAATTCTGCTATGAAATCCACCAAAGCTTGCCCTTTAATTATCAGTCTAAACTTAAATTTAATCTTAAATTGGGCTAATTTGATTGCCCATTTGAGGAGACATCCATCTTTTGAAGGACTTGTCTTAATGGTAATTGCGTCAGCACCTCGATATTGTGTGCTTGGAAATAGGGTCGTAGCTTTCTTGAGGTGATTACTAGGTAGTAAGCAAGTTTCTCCATCAGGGAATACCTTATCTTCACGTCTAATAATATCTTACTCATATAGTAAACAGGAAACTAAGCCCCCTTTCTTCCCGCATCAAAGCTACACTGAGGGCATATTGGGATACTCTTAGATAGATGATCAATTTTTCACTATCCTTCAATTTTGACAAAAGGGGAGCTCACTTGAGATACTGTTTGAACTGTTGGAAGGCAATCTTGCATTACTCTGTCCATTCAAACCTTTTTGTCTTTTTTAGTATGTCGAAGAAAGGGACACACTTATTTGTTGCCTTGGAGATAAACCTGTTTAGTGCTGTAACTTAGCCATTCAGGCTTTGAACATCTTTGGGCTGCATAGGGGATCTCATGTCGAGTAGGGCTCAGATCTTCTCAAGGTTAGCTTCAATCCCCCTATTGTTTACGATGAAGCCAAGAAATTTCCCAAAAGCAACCCCAAACACACATTTGTGTGGATTTAGCTTCATTCGATATTTTCTCAGGATTTAAAACATCTCCCCTAGGTCGTAGATGTGTTTGGTGACTCGTTCTGACTTTACCAGCATATCGTCCACGTACACCTCCATCGTCTTTATGATTTGCTCTTTAAACATCATGTTTACTAGTCGCAAGTAGGTTGCTCTACCATTCTTTAGTCCAAAGGGCATTACCTTATAATAGTATAACCTATGGTCGGTAACAAATGAGGTGTGTTCTTTGTCTTGAGGGGCCATAGGAATTTGGTTGTATCCTGAGTATGCATCTATGAAACTAAGGAGTTTGTGTCCTGCTGTTGTATCTACCAACTGGTCAATCCTTGGCAGGGGAAAGCTCTCCTTGGGATAGGCCTTGTTAAGATTTATGAAGTTGATACAAGTTCTCCATTTTCCCTTTTTCTTTTTCACCAAAATAGGATTAGCTACCCAAGTGGGATAGTAAGCTTCTCGAATGAACTTGCTTGCTAACAATTTATCTACTTCCTCCTTGAGTGCTTCGTATCATTTAGCAATCATCGACATACGCTACTAGCTTATGGTTAGGGTCAATGTTCAACCTATGCGACATGACCTTTGGATCAATCCCGGCCATGTCTTCATGATTCCAAGCGAGGACATCAATATTTGCCTTGAAGAACTCTATAAGCTCTATCTTTACGCTTGGAGATAGGTTTTTACCTAGTTTGAGACATCTTCCAGCATCAGCCTTACTTACTTGAATATCTTTGAGCTCTTTAGTTGGGCTCGTTGCCTTTTCAGCATCCATTTTGCGAGGATCCAGGTTGTTAGCTATTCTATTCGAGCTCGTGGGTCATGGTTATCCCCTGGAGACTACATTAACTTTCCTTCTCCTTTCTCCCATTTCAAACTCATCCCTGTAGCACCGTCAAGCCACTTCTTGCTCTCTTTGTACGCATCTAACTCCATTTGGCATTAGGAATTTTATGGTGAGCATTCTGGGCAATATCACGATGTCCAGTTCATTCATTATGGGCAGCCCCTAATACCATATTGTATGCCAAGGGAAAGTCTATAATTAGGAAATCAGCTAGGGTAGTGGCTTGGCAATCTAAGTCCCTGAGGGTTATGGCGAGCTTTATTTGTCCGATTGGGACCAATGCATCCCTCGTGGAGCCAAAAAGGGGCTTCAAAGACGGTTTGAGTTGACTGGGGCTTATGCCTATATGATTGAAGCATTGCCAGTACATCACATTAATTGAGCTACCCATATCAACCATGATTCTTTGCACGTTAACATTACTAATTTTGGCTTGTATAACCACGGTGTCATTATGCAAAGAATGCACTCCTCGAGCATCTTCACCGATAAATGTGATGTGGTCGATGCTCATCCTGGCTTTCTTCATTGGTCCACTAGCTTCATCGCATCTTGCGATCAACACCTGCCTTGCCTCCCATATGTATCATTCATGGGACCTCTTTGAAGCTCCTGTGATATGCAATCCACTGTTGATGGTGAATATGGTCCTTATTTAAGGGGTTGCTTCATTTTTTGGAGTTGGCAGACGTTGATGCTAAGCTGGTTGCTAGGGCCATAGAGGTCACTGTCCAGAGGATCGGATCACATATCCCTCAAGCGACCTCTTTTGATAAGGTTTTTAATGGCATCTTTTAGCACCCAGTAATCCGAAGTATTATGCCCGACCTCATTATGATACACACAAAATTTACTCTATCTCTTCTATGGTGGAGAGCTTTTATGGGTCTGGGTCTTTTGAAGTCCTCATTATCCCTTTCTGTTCTGAAAATTTGATCTCGGGTGTTTGATAGGATATTGTTGTGGTCATAGCACCTTTGGTATGGAGCTTACTCACCCCTAGCTTTCTTTGCGACTTGACTATTTAATCCTCTTGTCTGGTCACTTTTATTGATCCCGCTATCTCCTTCTTTTTTACTTTGGCCTGAGCTACTTGATTCCTCTTTCTGGTTGGGTTTCTTTGAGTCAAAGGTTTCTTCCCATCTAATTTCTTTTATTGCTCGCTTGAAAAACTCCCCCAAGTTTTTCACTGGGGACTTATATATACTTTCATAGAGCTTACCATCCTTTCTAAGTCCAGCTGAAATGGCCATGAGAATGCTTTTGTCAAAGGGGTTTTCAACATTATTGACCTTGCATCTGAACTAGGTAATGTAGTCTTTTAGTGACTTATCTCTCCGTTGAAAGACCGTCACGAGGTGGCAAGACAGTGTGAGCTGCCTTTTAATGCCTGGTACTAGCTGAGAAATTTTGCTTGGCATTCTTCCCAGTTGTGAATGCTCTGAGCGGGGAGGCTCTTGAGCCATGTACGAGATATCTCTCCTAAGGTAGTGGGGAAGACACGACACTTTACTAGTGGATTGGTGGTTTGGAGGTCTATCTGGACATTGAACATGTCCAGATGGTTGTATGGGTCACTATCCCCATTATATAGTGGGATACTTGGGATTTTAAACCTTTGAGGAAGAGGTTCAGCCTCGATCTCCTAGGTGAAAGGCAACCTCTCCTCATAGCGATCTCGACAGCTTTGAGTAGTAGGTTACTCTTCTAGTTACCGGACCCTCTTCAGCAACTTTTCAATTTTTAGGTCTGGAGTCTTAGACTAACGACTAGTATTTTGGTGGCTCCCGATACCACCTCAATCACAAAAGTGACGATCATGGGTTTTGCACCCTCCATTACGCTTGTGATTCAGAGAGCGGCGCTCTAACCTGTGTTCATTATCAGTTTCACCTGAGCTTCTCTCCTGGTGCAAGCCTTGGTGTTGCTGATCATCTTCTTGTCCATCTTTACAGGTTCGATGGACTTACGATCTTAGTCATGAGTTAGATGAGCAAACTGAGCCTACTCATCGCTGTTCTTCTCTAACAATCTTTTCTTGCTAACCCCTTGCTGATAGGGCTCTCCTTCGGGTGCAACACCCTTAGCTTGCCTTTATGTGCCCTGCGCTTGTGCCTAAGCCAACGCTCTTATGACATCAACTAACTCCTTCACAATATTTTCAAGCATTTCCTGACATTGGAACTGCACTCAAGCTTCATTCACACCAAAGGCAGTAGGTTGATAGGAAGGTGTCATGCCAACAGCAGTGCCTACTGTTGGGGTGGCAGAAGTTCCTGCTACAGGAAAAATTAGGCCTCCAATTGGCAATGTTTCTCCTTGCTACTATATGAGACCGTCTAGTTAGGTAGCGACAGTGCCAGAACTCCTTATAATCCTTCTTCTTGCCATTATAGCTAGTTAGTAAATCAAATAAGAAGAGAATGCAGTTGGGGCCCCACGGTGGGTGCTAAAATATTGACAGTGAAATCTAGTTCTAAGGATCTAAATTTTAGTCAAGATAGTTCTTGAAACCCCAAATTGCAAGCTAAAAATGCACATAGAGACTAGGAAAAAGAATAAGACAAGAGAGGAAGGAGGAGAAGTAATGGACATAGAGTTTTATTGTGGTTCAGCTAAAGCCTGTTTAGGCCCCTACGTCTACATTGAACTATATTCTCAGTTGAAGAACAACAGTTTTGTATGGTTTTATAGGATTACAATAACACTCTCTCATCGGGGTTTTTTGCTCTATTCTAGCAGAGTGTTTACATGTAATGCCTTACTTGTCTCATGCAACGGTTCTTCATTACTATTTATAGATACTGGGAAGGTTATAAGTATAATTTTATAGACGGTAAAATGATTACATATGCCACTTCAAGCATTAAATGCTTAATGTCAGATAATAAATGCTAGATGAATCATTGTTAGATATCTGGGGGACTGATGTGTCAGTTTTGAATGATGATCTATCAATTGAGGGACACGTGTCTCTAGCTACTGACTAAACCTTTTATACATATTCTTAGCTTACTGTCTTAGAGACCCAAGCTACACCGATCATTCTTGCCAAGCTCATTTAGTAGGTTTCTTAGAGGACGTCCTTGGCGCTTGCTTCTGTCAACGAGCTAAAGCCCTTCTCAGTAGATCGGGTCCTTACTTGCCATTTGTGAGCTGTGACTTCCACTAAACAACCCTGATCTGGGCTCTCCATGATCAAGCTTTGCATCCTATTGGGTCTTTGGCGAGTCCATTTTGCATTGCTCAGAAAAATACCTATAATAAAATTGAATGGGAAGTTAGGAAGACATAAAACATTGGATAAAGAAATATTAGTCATTACATTGACTGTACCACTTCCAACAATAGAAGCAGTAGACCTATTAGCTAAAGTAACATGGGAGGTAGAGGAGTTGTGGAAAGAAAACAAGATACCTATATTACCCATCATATGATCAGTAGCACCTGAATTAATAACCCATCTAGTATTAGAACTGGAGATACACACAGTAGGATTACCTATCTGAACCATAGTGGTAGTGGGCTGGATGGATGATGTTTGCTGAGAGGCTTTAAATTGGAGATATCAAGTATATTCCTCTTCAGATATGATTACCCCTTGAGTAGGCTTAGACTCTAGTGTAGGAGTACTAGTTCTAGTATGTGCAAACCAAGGTGGTGCATTTTTTGTACTTAGATCAGAATTGTGCCAGCTATCATAGATTATGCAACCAAAAAATTAGAAAAAAATAGCACCAGAATTGGAAAAAAATGGAAAAACTATAGCAGAACTTTCCAAATCAAAGATTCAACCACACAAAAAGGTGTGTTGACTGTCGAAGGAGCTGCAAAAGGAAGTGTGTTACTGGAAAGCTTCTCATGTGTTGTCAGAATGTTCTACATGTGGTCCTCACACACCATTCATAACTGCATGCACTACCTAGGGAGGCTGCTGTCTACTGATTTATTGCCCTATCAACCTAGATTTTTTTGTTTTTGCCTTATGCACACCACAACCTTTCAGATAGATCTGAACTATGCACATGCTTCTAAATAGATCTGATTTTTTTTTGCCAAAATAGATGACTACCAGCCACCACAGATGCTATATCTAGACATTGGATACTTATCGCTAAACATGCAATCCAAAAATTGCCACTAGATAAAACTGCTGTGACTCATGGCATCAAAAGAAGAAAGAAGAAGAAAAGGAAGAGAGAGGATGAGTTTTGTTTGGTTAGGTTGGAAGGGAGAAAATATCCAGGGTTTAGAGGGCTTTAGATACCATGTTAAGAGAGAGAGATAGAGAAGATATTATTATGAAGTGTTGCTCTACAATGAGCCAAGCATATATACTTATAATAAAGATATGTACAAGAGATACAGTTCAAATAAGACTCTAATAGGTTTAGACTTATCATTTATCCTAACTCAGATAGGTTTCTCACTTATCCTACATAGGTCTAGTTAGTCCTGGTGAGAATATATATCCATATTGCAAACTGCCCCCTGAACAAAACAATACAAAGCACAAAGAGAAAAGAATAATCTTCAAGAAAAGTATTAGATTCATACATTTTCTTTCTTAATTTGTTTAACCATTGGTTATTTAAAAACATATCTCCTTTATGTGATGGAAGTTTGTTTAAAATCCAATGCTGTAGTTAGATTCATACATTTTCTTTCTTAATTTGTTTAACCATTGGTTATTTAATAATAGATCTCCTTTGTGTGATGAATGTTTGTTTAATATCCAATGCTATAGTCACATTTTAAATCTTCTGGTGCAAGCTACTTGTTGTCTAATTGAAGATACCATTTTTAAAGTACACAATGGTATGAAGTATCTAAAAGGTTCTTCACCTCAGAAATAAGTGTGGCTTTATTCATAAATTAAATCATACAAAATTTCATCACTGTAGTAACATAATTTTTGCGGCATACTACTCATAGTTAATATGGAGATACATATTTATGGTATTTTGTATTTACTGCTGTAGTTGTTGAGCCCTTTTTAAAACAAAATGAAGTCCAATTTTCATACGGGTGACTGGTCTCATACATGATATGTATCATATTCTAGAGTCTTAGTTGTGCATATAGATTATAGAATAAATCTCAGGTCTAAAATAAAAAAAAAATTGAAGCTACTATGCAGACAGTAGATTAAAACATTTGATCATTTTATAAGCTGCTTGAAAATGGAAATCAATAGTCCTTGATTTTCTTTATGCAGTGAATTGGTAAATAATTGAGGTTGATGAAGTTGAAGGTTGGAGGATTGTTAGAAGACCTTTGATGGTAATGAGTACACAAATTGCTTGAAGAAGGTAACATAGAATATTAGAGGTTGCCTGCCAAAGAATTAAGAAAAGGCCTTTAATGTTAGGAGTTATTTGAGATATTCTACAAAGAAAGTGAAGCAAATAGCTGAAATGTTAAGTGGATTGGCTAAGTGAATAGCAATAGTATTAG
>JANHAO010010434.1:0-17660 GCA_026873985.1 Saraca asoca
TATTTTAATTTTATTATTTAAAATAAATATTTTTTTAATTTTATTATTTTAATTACTTTTTAATTTTAATTTTATTATTTTAATTGTTTTTATTATTTTATGGGTTGCAGAGGCTTCAGCTCTGGCAAGAAGGGAGAGCAGTCAAGTAGTTTCATTTTTTTATTACTTTTTCTCCTTTAAGCTCCGGTTGCTTAATAAGCAACTGCCAAGCTGACGTGTATTTTTCTACCTTCCACACAGTGCTCATAATTGCTTAAACTGAGTTGCTTAATTTAAGCAACTTCTTATGCACTTGCCAATGCTGATGGTCTAAGAGATTTCAGTGGCATGACATTTGGCACATCGCCAAATAAATATTATATAGCTTTTTGACAATATGTGTATAGAACTCATCTTACCTTCTCCAAATTTCCCATAGCAAACTTAAATGAACCCTTTATTTAATTAAATGCGTTTCTGATTGTCAGAGTTGTTAACTACTACTAAAGTTGGTAAATGGGATGTGTCCGTGGCTCACCAACCACCGGTTAGGATGAACGATATGTTATTTTTTTTTTTATTTTGTATATATTATATCTATATTTATTTATATATTTGAGACATATTTTATTTTTTATTTATAATATATTTTTTTAAAATATTATATTTTTTATATTTATTCCACCGTTTTGAAGTCTAATTATTGTCATCTTCCATTATGTTATTTGTACTTTTTTTTTCACTTGCTACTATTTTTTTTTTCTGATTGTTAGTTGGTGGCTGAATCAATTTGTATATATTTTCACCAAGTTTTTCTTAAACGAATTTATTCATATTTAACTTAAAATATTTATTACATGCTGAATATTTCAAGAGATAATTTTTGTAGTCCTAAAAAAAACCATAATGATTATTCTAATGATCATCCACAACGCATACCAAATATGCAATTGTATTGGAATTCTTTATGTGTAAGTTGTCATCAATAATTACAAACTATTAATTAAACATGATCATTGAAAAATCTTAGAGGCTTTCTCGCATAATCAATTATGGTTCACTTCTATGCAGGGAGTTCTTTCTTTTTCCTAAAACAAGATTGAACCATAATACTTGTTTAATGATTCTCATATTCATCCATAAATATCTAAATTCAAAATATTTTGTGAGTTTTTATAAAAATTTAATATGAGACATAAAATTACAATTTTTTTTATATAAAATTCTATAATTTTTCACTAAAATTTTTTAATTATATATATATAAATTTTACATGAAATAAATACATAAAAAATAGTTATATCAAATCATTTTTATATAAAATTAATTTTTAACAAGAAAAAGTCATAGAAAATATAAAAAAAAATTTACAAAATATTTAAAAATATGTATAGATATTAATCTTCTCATATACATCAAAATATAATCCAATTTTTCTGACTTTTAATTCTTATGATTCAAACTAATCACCCAAAAAGAAATCAACTTAAACACTAATTTGATATGATTGCAGTTTAATGATAAGTACCCACGTATTATATAACAATAATTAGCTGTCTATATATAGCATATTAGCAAGACATGGTGACATGGGGGCAGACAGACAACAATTGTAAACCAAATTGATTTTCTCCAGTGACTACGCACTTGTAATTCCCAAACAACTTTCTTGTCCTTTCTTCTGTCTCTTCCGAACATTTTTCCTTGTATAATTCCTGCACACCCTGTTAACTAACACTTTGATTGCAGGTCGACATAAAATAATTTGATCTTATTCCAGACATTTATTATATTCCAACAACTTCAACTTTCACTTTTTTCTTTATAGCTGTTTTCATGGTTGGTCACACGTTATAAGATCCCAATAAAACTACTTCTCTATGTTTTAAAACATGTATTGTCACATCAGCTTAAGTTATGCTATGTCTACTTACAAATACAAAATTACTTTATCACCTATAACGTAATTCAACTATAGTTCAATCATATTTCAATTATCTAATTATCTACTAACACATCAATATAATTGTCACATTTTTATACAAACACAAAGATAGATGCTCTAAACAATTATATTTACTTTTACTTTGCTTGTCTTTATATTTCATCTTTTCTTTCATGAAAAAGTTATTAATTTAATCACCGTAGAATTTGTTGGAAATCTCGATTGTACTCACTCTTTTTTATTTTACATATCTTTAAAGATTAAGCATTTGTTATGTACAAATGTTAAGTCATTTAAAGAAATAAAGATAAATGATATTATTCATATTATATATATATATATTTTCAAACATGTATTTCATAAAATTTTCTAATTGCATATTTGATTATTTCCAATTTCTTTTTACATTTATTCATGTAATACAATTTTGAATTAAATTAATATCACATTTTAAAACAAATGATATCAAATTAATTTAGACTAAATTAAATACATGTGTGCAAATAGTTGTGACTATATCAAGCCTACATAATATTTATCAAATTTGAATTCTTCCTTTTTCTCATTTATCATATTTCCATTATGTTGGAGAGATATAGATACAAAAATTTTATAATTTTTTATGTAAAACAAAACTCATAAAATTTTGTGTCTATTTTTCAAATATAACAGAAAAGGGATAAAAAAAGTCAAAATTAATATTTACCTATATTTCACATTGTTCCACAGGGGTTATGCCATCAAAGTGGATTTTTGAGTTTTTGGTCAATCTTGTTTCTCATGCAGCCACTCATGACATTTCCAATCAAACTTTTTCTTTTCATAGCTTTTCTTTTGTTTGGTTCTCTCTTTTCTTTTCATTTTTCAGTTCTCTCTTTTTCCCGTGACCCAAGTGTTTGCTTCCAATGCTAATTGTCCACATGATGTTTGACCCATCATGTTTCTCTTGTTTGTTGGTTTGTTTCTCTGCTTCCAATACTGTGTAAGTAGTCCTTCTTTGGAATGTGTGTTGGCCAATAGCTCTTCCTTTAGGTTCTACCCGATTTCTATCTTTTGTTTAATCCTATCTATATTCTTTTTTATTTTTAAAAATATATATTCATTTTTTATTTTAATATTTTAAATTTATATCCATCTTTTCTGTCACAAATATTAAGAGAGATGAGTGTGTGTGTATATATATATATATATATATATATATATAAAAGGATTCAAATATAGGTAGACTAAATTTTGAAGAAGGTGATGTAATTTATCCTACAATAAAATAAATTAGCTCATATATTTGAAAAAATAAAGATAAGCAATAACTTTTAAATAACTTATTGACATTTATAAAAATATAAAAATTTATGTCTAACAACCCATTCATAGCATATTAGCATGGGGCGATAGGCTAATTAATATAAATTAAAAAATTTTAACAACCCGTTGATGAAACGAGGTCAAAGACTAGTTAATATAAATTAAAAAGCTAAAACGAAACATTAATCATACCTTATGGGAGAAGTCAAGAAACTTAAAGATCAACATATTATCAATTTCTTATATATTATTTCTATGGAACAACTAGACAATTTATTTTGTCACTTGACTGTCACTCAAGAATCCACAATCTTTACACAGAAGTGACCCATAAATTTTTATACATCCTAAACATTTTGTATAAGGATTTTGAAAGATCCAAATATTAAAGGCCTGGTTTTTTCATGGAAATGGGCCCAGACATTAGTCCATTACACGTGTGAAAACCTTCGTAATTGGGTGACAAAAAAGAATGTCACATAGGACCATTCAAGTATTGTTTCATATTATTCATAATTTAATTTCAATTGTCTGAAAAAGTACAAAGACATAGAAGAAAAGAATTATTGATTGATTGGCAACCCATAAAGGTGAAAGATAATGTCCTCAAAGATGTTAAAAGCAAAATCTGGTATATAAAATTAAAAAAAAAGGCTGCTTAATTCTCAACCCACACAACAATTCTCTCTCACATCCAATAGTTATATGAATATCACAGATCCACAATGAGACCCAAATGTGAGATTAGAAGTTAAAGATAAGATGTTAAAAAAACAAAATTGTATAACACCATGTAGAAGAGGTTAGGGGCAGGCAGTGGATGCAAAGACCCTACTTATTAAGGGTATCCTTTAAATCTGCATTCTTGAACCTTTTTTAGTTCAATGAGAACAATTTGCAATACTTCTCTATGTTGAGTGACTGCATTGTCATCCTAGACATCACATCATTATTCACCAGTCTCCAACTTTAGAGAGAGTTACATTCTAAAAGTACTGTAAAATAGAAACAGCAGGATGCCAGGAGCTGAAAAATTACACTACGGATTATTTGAAAAAGAGCAATGAATGTACAGAACAACTACTATCTGTACAGACTAATTTACAGTCATTGCAACTAACAAAAGAAAGACCTAGAAGAAGAATGTGGACATAGGAGAAGGAAAAGAAAAGGGCATCTCTTGCTACCTTAACAAATAAATAAAATACATGGGATGTCCTTCCTTAACACTGCTGCTTTTTGACAACCTTAACGCTGCTGTAGAAGCGCTTGAGATCCTTCATGGCCTTTTCCTCAATCTGAATGGAACGAATGGAGGATGGTGTCTCCACCTCCGGCTTGAACCAGCGGTTCACCCCACTGGTTTCAGATGGCGAGCCTTGGCCGGCAGCAATACTGAATCCAGCTGTTCTAGTCTGTGGACTATGGGAAAGATTTTGTTGCTTTTTCCCCTGCTTTCAAGAAACACATCACCTGTTAAATGAAGTGCACACTAGAACGGAAAGGGATGGAATAAATCTCACTCAGTATTCCACATCGAACATTGCACAAAATTACCTCTGGAGAAATTCTTGAACAAACCCAGTCCGCCAAAGTGGAATATAAACTCCAAAAACATGACAATTCAAGACATAATGTTGAGTAATTCGGATTATGACCCACCGAGTTATGATTACACTTTAGTTCTCATGATTTTATTGTATGGTCTATAATTCACCTTCGCGGACCATGTCCCACGAAGAATTTCTCTAAGCAGAGACAAACAAGAGAGAGGAAGCATTGATTCACAAACCTGCTGCATTTGGATGTCCCTAAAAGAAGGCCGACAGAGATGGGGAGGGGTTCCTGAAGCAGCCCAAGGAGGTGTATTTTTATCTCCATCAGATGCCTGGGAAGTGCGAGTAGAAGCAACAGGTATTGGGCTGGAAGGAAGAAATGAACTCAAACGTAACTTTCCGCTATTGCCACAATCAGAAAGATAATCCACCTGATCTTTATTCCTAGCAGGATGGTTTTGTTTAACTTTGCTCTGCTCGTCTTGGATTTCACGAAGAGATGCAGAACCACCCTTCACAAACTTGGCTCCACCCCAGGCAGGACCCTCGTTTTTCGGTGGCGGTGAAGGGGGAGCCACCTCTTTTGGGTTGTCATCAAGAGCACCACTTAGAAACATAGAAAGCCCACCCCTCTTGCTTTTCTTCTTAGAAACCTTTGGTGACTGACCCTTATTTTTCAGGAGGTCGATAGCATCTTTCTTCTCAACAACAGAAGTTGAATCTTTTACACCTTGGTCAGGTGTGGTCTGTTCAGACATAGCATCCTCCACCTATTAAACAGAATTTAAGATTTTAAGTAACAAAATATATTAAGGAATTAAACAGTTAGGCTCGTTACATAACAGTCATCCCAAACCAAGTTCATCAAATGCTACTCACAAACAGCTATAGAGCAATCTCTCAACTAACATTCCCTATTCAATGATGGCAAGTACTGTAATACAGGGAAATAATGTCCAACAATGCTAAACTGGTAAATCTATGGTTGTCTTTATCTAGCGCACAATTATTCTTTAACAAGGAAAGATATATTAAAAAAAAAAAAAGGAAGGGGCGCAAGGGAAGATCGAAATATACTTTTGATCAGTGTCTTAAATCATTAAAACATGTGACAGATAATTCATGAAAAAAGAGTTGAATATTCAAATAAGCCATTTGATCAATAACCTATCAAGGAATGTACGTGGAAAACAACCTTAGTGTTGGTAACCTCCGAGGCTTCAACATCAAACAAGTCCTTCACAGGTTCAGGTGTTGCTTCCATCCCAGAATGAACAGATTCCACGTGTGCCTGCATTAAACTTTGTTTGCTCTTTTTCCTTTGTTTTCTTGATTGCTTGCCCTTTTTACCGCCTCTACCATCAGCCAGTATAGAAGATTTTTCTTTATCCTGTGAAGTCTCAACAGGAACACCTAGTTCAGCAAGTGAACTCTCGAGAACTGATTTAGATTGAAGCTTAGCAATCTGCTGGTCATCAAGAAGATGTCCCCTAGACTGCTTAGCTTCAAGCATCTCAATTTGCTGCAACTTCTTCCTCATAGCTCGAACTAGTTTGGATATTTCTTGATTGGGATCATCCTTGGGCTGCAGAAAGGAGTCCAGCCTTCGATCATTTTCCAACTTCAATGCGGACATTTTCATGGGTATGTCACGAGTCCTTTGGAACTCCGTTTCACTGTCATCCTCTTCACTGTTTATAATGGCAGGGAAAGTGGCAGTAGGAGTAGGAAGCCGGCGGTGACTCCATGGCTCAGATGACCTCTGGTCTAGTGAGCTCTCAAGGCTAGCCAGAATATCTGGTGAAGCACTTGCCACTGCATGCGATGAAACTGTAAAAGTGTAGTCAAGGTTGCGCATGACAATATCCTGAAATCAGTTCATAACAGCTTCAGTGTACTAAGATCACCCAACGCCTTATCACACATGAGATCCAATTATATATAAAAGCAAACACAGTGACAATAGCAACGTATGATCTGACGGTAGCATTGTATGATCCATAAGGACAAAAGAGAATACCTAAATATACTGTTAAAGTTTCCCCCAAAAAAGATATAATGGACAGTACTGGTTTCTACGTCGGACAGTATATGTCCCAGTGTCCATCATGAACAGATAGGAAAATATTGATATAAATATTACATCATAGATCTAAACAAGAAATAAAAGCAGAAGTTACATTTTATATTTTATGATATTTCAAATACTCAGATCAATATGAACAGTACCTCACAATACTTCCTCAAATCATCAGCTCCAAGAGAATCAGCAATCTCAAGCACTTGTATAGCATTTCGTGGCTCCACTAGACACTCTGCTGCTACTTTTTCACAAAGGCTTTTTAGGCTAGGTATAGTCTTCAGCCCAAAACTATCTTTCTGTACACTAGACACCATAGGATCGGACTCCATATCTTCAAACAAAAGATCTTCATTTAACTCTTCCATCTCATCCCTGGCATTCAACTTAAGCTTCTGAGAATTCTCTTTCGTGTTGAGAGGATAGGACGGATGATAGAGGGAAGCCGCAATAAGCAAATGCGTTTCACCAACAGAAACTGATGTAGCCCTCTTTACACCATGCAACCGAGTTGCAACAGGTGGTTTATCCTTACCTTTCTTCCCATCCCACATGTATACATCGCCCGTAGCTGTAACTGCTGTAGTCCAGTACTTCCCAGCAGATATGGTCACCATATTTCTTCCACACATAGTATATAACTGTAATTTTTTTTGTCAAACAGGAGGGGGACAACAACTCATCATGCTTGGCTTCTAAAAAGCAGAATGCCAACAAAGATGGAAATTCAGTAAATAAAAACCTGTTGACATTTAAGATCAGGATCTGAGGAGATCCAATAAAACAATGCACCGTCATCTGTAAGAGCCATGCTATGGACCATTCCAGCAGCTATAGAAACCACATGACGTCGTTGCTTGGGATGAAACTTCAAAGGAGTGCCACCACTTTTCTTCAGGTTCCTAACAATGACTACACGTCTAGGAGTAACTAGTCGATGACCCCAAGTGTATACCTGCCAAACATGAAAAGAAAAACATCAAGAAAAAAAAATACTAAATCTATCCATATATCCAACAACAAAATAACTGACAGGCTAAGTTTTTGATAGAGCTAAATATTAAGGTAGAACATATTCCAAAGCAATTTGCTTGAATACTACCTCTCCGTCTTCTCCTAACACAATCGTATGATATTTTGCGGCAGCAACTTTCACAAAAGTCTTTCCCTTCAAGTATTCAACCACGTGTGGGGTGTAATTGGATGCTGAGTTGGAGGTGCCATAACCAAGCTGCCCCTCCCTATTGCAACCCCAGGTAAAAACTTCACCTGAATCAGAAACCACAGCTGTGTGCTTATTTGCTGCAGCAACAGCAACAATTTTTGACCTTAGGGAAGAAACTCTACGAGGTGTGGGCTGAGTATCTACAGAAGTGTAGCCAAGCTGTCCCTCTGCATAACAATCAGTTAGACAAAAACACATAAATGTCCAGAAGAAGCATAACTGTGTCATTCTTATGTCCTTTTGTTCTTTAGGATAAAGCGTCAAAGGGACATCATAATCTTTCTCCTCACAGTAAAGATATGTATGCTATTTTAGTAAAAGGTGGGCTGCATAGGGAATGATTATGTGCTTGCATAAAGTGAATTTGAGGATTGACAGCTGATACAGACAAAAATATCATTGTCTTTACCTCGGTTGGATCCCCAAGTGAACACTTCCCCACCTTCAGTAGCAATAACAGTATGATGCTTAGCTGCAGCAATTGCCTTCACACGGCGGGAACCCAAACCAGAAGTCACCTGACGAGGAGTGATAACCGCAGCTTGACCACTGCAAAGAGTAAACAGTATGAAATCTTACTGACTATTGTCAACAAGCATAACAAATCCAAAAATAAAATACTAATTTCTACTGGGAAAAAAAATATACTAATAATAATAAATTGCAAATTCCATCAAACTAAATAGTAGTAACCATGCCAACTGAAATAATAAAGCTTCACATAAAAAGGGTAAAATACTGGAAGCTAATTAAGTATACTGATGCACAGAGAAGGGTGGGGGTGAAGGAGGAGGATAAAATATGGGTGTGGATGCACAATATGCCTCACATTGCAACATAATTATGAAAAAAACATGCATCAAGCATTGATATAAGTGATCATTTTGAGAGCAACATTTTCTATCAAAAAAACAAAAAATTGAAAGCAATATTTATGGCAGACATGTGAATAATCAATGATGTTCCTTCCCAAATAATGAGTATCTAGTAATATGACAAAGTTGATTTTATTCCTAAATTAGGAGTTCACTCAACTGAAAGTGTTCAGTCTTGATTGTGACAAAAATAAAATTATTAGTGCACGTTAATAGAATAACACAAAGGATCAGCATCAGACTTCATATGGAAACAGAACATATACCTGTGGATGTCAAAATCAGGATGCCCTAGACGGCCCCCCCTTCCAAATCCCCAAGTATACACTTCCCCACGAGCAGTAACAGCCACACTGTGGAACTTGGCAGCAGAAATCAACTTTATGAAAGAACCGTTAAGTGAATCAACTTTGCATGGTAACTTTTGAATATGTGCATTGCCTGTTCCAAGCTGATAATTTGTACCACTTCCCCAACTAAAGACTTCAGTAGCCACTGAAGACCACAAAAGGCAGGTTGTTATCCAAAATGACCACTTTCCTTTAGCAATAACTATCTGAACCTTACCAAATTCAAAGCATGGCAGTTTGTACCTGATTTACATTCAGTTCCAACAACCTGAAGTACAGGGCCAGATAGGAGATCTGCAGGTATTCGAGACTTCGAGTCCTCCAATACAATAGATGCACCATGTTGAAGAAGGATGCTTGCTACAGCAAGATGACCAAAATGCAGAGCCCTGTGAAGGCTGCTCCATCCTGATTCTCCATCCTGAAAATGAAAACAGTTCCAGAATTGATAAAGATTCAGAGGAAGAAGTTCTTAAAGAAATGAATTCAAAGTGGCCCTCAAGAACATGAAAGCAATTGTACTGTCCAATTTCATGAGACTCCAGAGATGCAGCTAAACTCTGGATTGTATTAAACATAACAACAACAATATTACTAACTAATGAAATGTTTCTGCACTTTGTCCCCAAACAAAAGTCAAACTAACAGAATCAGTAAGCACAAATCCCACTTCTGGAGCCTGTCTTTGTGATTAGAGGATGTGACTTGTCAATGTTTCACAATGTTAAATCACATAAAATGTATTTGTCTTCAGGAAAAAATATAAAGAGTTTCACTAACAAAGGTTACCTGAAACTAAACCAAACTAATCCACTTGGAGAGAAACACAGCACATATCTATTAGTGTTAACTATTACAATTTAAAAAAAAAAAAGGAAGAAGAAGATTAAATTCCCATACTCGAGCATCAGGGTCTGCACCAGCTGCAAGAAGCCTCTTGACAATGGGGATGTGGTTTCTCCAAGTTGCAATATGAAGAGGGGTAAGCCCAAACATGTTCCTCGAATTGATATTACCCCCATTCTTCTTCAATAGTGCCAAGGCTGAATCCACATCATTCAGAGACCCTTCTTGCACAATGAGCCACAGATCTTTCTGCGCCCCAGCTGATAAGGATTTGCGAACTGGTGTATGCAAATTCGGCGTTGGTGTGTGTGGTGAAACTGATACTTCCATCTTTATAAAATGTACACTCCAGGTATATTCGTTATCTTTCACAATATTTAACCTCAAATCAAGGGCTATCTGAAGTGACTTAGCAGTTATATTCAATCATTAACTCAATGATGTCAAGAGCCAGATACCCTAAAACTGTTTCATTCTGATAAATTACTCCTGAATACTTAACAAGACTAACACTGGCCCTTGAATCAGTCAGCAGATTCTATCTAGTCCATGTTGAAACAGTTTTATGATATGGTAATTGAAAGAATATGAGAGATATCTGGTTATGCACAGAACGGACCCCCTGCTAACCCACCATCAACATCATCAGTATTACCACCCTCTTCATGTAGAGAAACAAGTTGCAACAGCTATTAACAAATCTGAGCACAATTTTTAGGCCACAGAAAAACCTCCAATAGAAGCAACACTGAAATTCCAATTCTCTGTTAGTAATAAACCTTGTGCGCAAACCAATAACATGTAGAGCAGGGGAAAATAGAACACACACAAACATATGCAGGCAATTAAAAGTTATGGTCTGTCTGACAAACAGGTTGCTTTGAACTAGAAACCACAAATTAAGCCAAGTCTCAGTATAATTTTGTCAAATCATTTCTGTGCAAGAAAAAGAAAAGGGTTTGTAGAAAAATGAAGAGAAAATACAACATACAACCAATAAAATTTAACTCATTGGCTGGTAATATACTCCTATAAAACAGAAATAAGATCGTAACCAATTACAACACTAACATTAACCCAGCCAATCACAACACTAATTCTGCCATTGACTGGAAATACAAGATCTACAGGCTCGGAGTTCACAAGACCGAAATGAACAATGTAGGATACTGATTATTAAAATTTAGAATTCATATCAAAATTTTCTACATTGAGTGAAGCCCCATGAAAAAATAAAGATGCAACATGGACTCCAAGTTGGCACACAGAAGGTAGATCAAAATTTGATCAGCGACAGGACGAAATTAACAACTGCGAAACATATGTGATGAATCTAATCTCTACAGAGAGTTCTATATGACCTATACATGCAAATAGTCATTATTAGACTCTGACAAAACTCCATTTTTCACCGTAAAAACAGTCAGCAAATTGAATCAGGAAACCAAAAAAAAAAAAAGCTTCAAAAAATGGGGAGCATCCATAACGCCAATAACTCAAGTTCCCTGGTCAAGTTAAAACGCAAACTTGAATTTAGATGAGGACTGTCACCAATAAAAAAAAAACGATCCATCACACACTATACCTTGAAAATCAGACGAAAATCCGTAGAAATCATACAAAATCACCAAAACGAACAAAACCCAGTATAGAAAAAGGCGATCTTCAATTAAAATACAGCAAGAGAAAGCTCAAAAGCAGAAACAACAATGTAACACCTACCCATTCAAGACATTTCCCTCATCACCCACCCCAGCAAAATAAAAATCCAAACATTTTCATAGAAAGTGAAAATAACAAAAATAGATAAAAATCCAATTAAACGAAAACCAAATCAAAAGTGAACTCACTGAAAAGGAAAAAAAAAGAAGAAATAATGACAAATCATACATCACCTCAGAGTCTCAAACCCATAAAAGAGAGAAATCGGCAGCTTAAAAAACAATGAAGTATCTGGTAGTGTTAAGCTGAGAAGTTATACGATGTGATATCTGCCACGAAGAGTATCGAAACCACGAATATGCTCAAAAGGGGAGAGAGAAACAGGGACGAAAACAACGCTCTTCAACAGGGAGGACAATTTCGTAATTTCAAAAACATTTGTTACGACGAAAATACCCCTGACCCGGCGGAACTTGACCTAGTGCACGACGAACTGGGAGTTGTCGCCCCGACCTCTGAGATCCGTGTACTGTTGCACAAAACAAGTCCGTCTACGCTTGACACGTGGCCCACTCGGAGTCGGACGCCTGCTGAGAAGATTTGATGACAGAAAATAGAAATTTTATATTTTTTTTTGTAATTTCCTGAAATTTTTGGAAGTACACTTTTCTCAAAAGCGGCTGCGAACTGTCTTAAACATCGAAAAGGTCGTAATTTTGCGGCCTCAAAAAGACCAATTTGCCCAGTTATCCTAAATAAAGACATAATTAGAATTAAGAACGAGGAGTTTGGTCTAAGGTTTGAGTTTGACAAACGACAACCTTTTTGCTTTTCGACGTTTAAAAACAGTTGAAAGTTGAAACTTAATAAAATAGCCATAGAAAAAGAATATCTTTATTTATTATAATGAATGGCCTATATGATTGGTACGATGAAGAATTTATTACGTGTCCATTTTTTTTTTCAGGAGTAATACTTGTTATGCACTTAAATTTTTTGAAAATTTTTATCAGATTTTTGCATAAATTCTTGCAATTATTTAAGAAGTCATCTTTATACAAAGTAGAGTACACAAGATTTTAAATTATGGTTTTATAACCTTATGTCACTGTTGTCATTAAACATTGCTTCATAATCATAATTTTATGTTGAAATCATAATTTAAAATTATAAAATTATATATGTAATAAATATATAAAAAGTTATAATTCCAATAATAAAGCTCGTAACACAAAAGTATTTAAAAAAAAAAAAGCTTTGAATGTTGGTTGCAACGAAGGGTAGGTGTTTGGTATGAATTGATGATTTAGGAGTTGGCCATATCGAAAAGATCATACGTAAACAAATTATGCTTCACAACGCCCGAATTTTTCTCGCAGGTTTTAATTTTTTGGTAATAAAATGTTTTAAAACAAATTAAGTTGTTTATTTCAAGAGATATTTTATCAACTTTATAAAAAGGATAATTGTACGAAAATCTTAAGTTTTTGAAAAATTGAATGTTTTTACTATTCTATTACCTCTTTTGCATTAATAATTATGTTATTTATTATATATATTTATTTTAAAAAATAATTTAACGATAGAAATATCCAATTTTGATCTTCCCATAAATTTATCCTTCTAAAAACTTATATTGATATTAATTAATTACTTAATTCTTAATATCCATATAAAATAAATTCGTATCTAAAATATAAGTAATAAAGATGAAAAATTGATGAGTCCCGTCAAGCTTTTACGAATTTATCAATTTAAATATATTTTGAAAACAAATTTAAAATATAAGTCAAATTTAGAAATAATTGGTATGGATTTACTTGAGAGCTTTATCTGTTTTTTTTTTTTTTTAAATTTTAGCTGAATATAAGATAATGCGGACTAATCCATTTAAGTCTCCTCTTTAAATATGCATAAAATTAACGACTTTGGATTGAAGAAAAGAAAAAAAACTTACAAATTGACCTACTTGACTGTAAACTTCAACTTGTTTTCCAAAAGCAATAAATCTTATTAAATTAAATAAACTAGTTAAAGAAAATGCATAAAAAAAAATGGTTAACGGAACCAATTTATTGTTTTGCTCATTTTTCAGGTCGAAGACATGCTTATATTTATTAAAAGGAAAGAGGCAAATTATATTTTTAATTTTGAATAATTATATTTAACACTCATAATTATTAATTTTAAGATAATTATATTCAAAAGTCAACATTTATCTTGTGAATAATTTGGCAAAGTAAACATACAAAGTTTGACATCAAAATTTATGAAAAAATAAGCATATTATAGAGATTTTGTGACTTAAATTTAAGAGTGATCTAATTTGTGTATTATTTTTTTAATTTTTTCTTAAATTAAAATATTTTAATCATTTTAACATGATTTTTTTTTCTAATACAAGCAAAAAAGCCTATAACTATGATCCTTATCTTTTTTATTTTCATGTTGAAATAATGTATTGTATAGATTTCTTTTGAAGTTATAAAGAAAGGTATTTTATAAATGTAATTTATCACTTATTCAGAGTTAAAAAAGATTGATTATAAAAATTAATAATTATAAATATTAAATGTAACTATTTTAAAATTAAAAAAATAATTTATAATATTTTAATTCATTAAAATAACTCATAAACGAATTTGTGGTGAGATGTTACTTGTTGGTCGAGCTCACGTCATGCTTTGCATATTTGTATTATTATCCTAGATAAAGTAATAAATTTATTTTATGCAAGTTGTAATTTTTTTTATTTTTAAATAAATGAAATTATTCTATTTACAATTTTTTTAAAGCACTTTATAGCAAGGATTCCCTCGTCCCCTCTTTTTGTTTTTTTCTAAGTAAAATCAACTAATTTAAGGATATGAGAATCTTCAAACCGTTAGTATGACAATGCTGAAGATTTTCAACCTTTTTTTATTTAATTTTCAACTTTAGAATTATTCAGAAACTCCAACATCCCAACCCTTTTGCCTATTGTCTGCTCTCAATTGTTGGTTCCATTCAACTAATTTTACAACACTATTAATCTTTAATTTTTAGGGAAATTCCAACCATTTAGAAGGTGAAATATTTTCATTGTTAATTTGTTTAAAAAATTTTAAAATAAATAAATCAAATAAAAAATAAGAATTTTAATAATAAAAATACTCAACTTTCTATAAAAATAAAGTATCAACGGAAAATTAACCTAATCTTTATTTAGAGAATAATTTTCTCACGTATCAAAATTAGTTGTTATCTTTATCTTGTTGACCTAACTTGAATTATTGCTTCCAATATTTGCATTCATCTTATCCGGTAATTATATCCTACCTTTGTTAAAAGAGAGTCCAACAACTGAAAAATTATTTTTTACATGTTAGATATATAATTTTTAATGACTTTCTTAAATTTAACACAAAATGATTTGTTTTTGAATCATTTAGAAAAATCAATTAATCAAAATAAGTAGATAAAAGAGAGGAGATAAAAGAAGAGAGAAATTAAACAAGGATAATGTTTCGATTTCGATTCACAAATTTTGTAATTTTTAAAATTTTGATATAAAAATTATATTTTTTTCATAAAATATCATAATTTTTAATAAATCTACTCATAAAAAGTATACAAAAATTATAATTATATCAAAAAAAATTGTATTTGAGAAAATTTGAACAATTTCAACTTTTATGAAATGATTAGAAAAAGTAGGTTAAAATATATCAAATTTTATGCACTTTAAAAAGAGACATCATATCCCCTTATACTTTAATTTAGATGTATTTTATTCATACTCATATTTTTTATCCATAAATTTAATAAAGCACTATCATGTGACCGTAAAAAGTCATTACTTTCTTTCAAAAACTAAAAAAATAATTTATTATTTTAATTTTAATCTAATTATAATGTTCTATGTCAAAATGTTATGCACATACAAACAAAAAGAGATATTGTTCATCTTTTCAATTCAAGATCTTTATAAAAATGAAATACCATTTATATGTTACTTGAGTGGGTTGATTTTATTATAATTTTTAACTTCTTCTAATAAATTTTCCTTCTTAAACTTTTGTTTTCCTTTTTAAAAAATTAGATTTAGCCTTTTGATATTTTTTTTTTGAAGAAAATGATCATTTGTAATAGTCAAGTAATATTCATATTTCATTAGACTTATGAGTTAAAAATAGAAGGAAATGGGTATAATGCTCATGACTTAAAAGTCATTTGATTAATAAAAATTATGTAAAAAGTACAACTTTCTAAAAAGTAACAAATGAATGTATTATTTGTTTGACCATTAATTATTAAAATGAAGGAAGCAAGACTTTAGATAAGTTTTACTTCCTACGAAATGAAGAAAATTACTTATCTAATCCTCCTTTAAATAAGAAGAATCTCATATAGAAATTTTTAATTCCTATAATCAATTAAACAACTTTAAACAATTTTTTAAGAAATTAACAAGAGAATTTACTTTCTTAAAAATTTAATTGTCCATAAAAACCTATTTTCTATATTAACTAGACGACCCCCTAAAGAAAAAGAGAATTAAATGTACTTTTTTTAAAAAAAATTAGGATATTATATAAATACAACTTAAAATATAAAAAGAATTTGATACATTTTCATCTAAAAAGTTAAAAGTTTTTGTCTTTTAAATATATATATATATATATATATATCAATGCAAATTGTTTCTAGTAAGCCTAGAAGGACAAACCCAACAAACATAGAAAAAGCCTAAAACAAAACACTTATATTTTGTTTCAATGGTTACCGAGAGTCAATCCACATAAACTATATATGAGAAGACATTTCCAATGAAAATAATCAAAATGGTAATTTGGATTAAAGAATACTAATAGCTTAACAGCATCACCTACCCTATAATATTGACATTGACTAAAGCCATTGGTAAACTAACGAACTCTTCCACTTAGACGCAATCTATAGTTGGAATTTCAACATTTGATTATATAAAATGGTTTGGTTTCACATGCACATCACATGGTACTTCAACTTCAATGTCTTGTTATTTCAATTTCACGTTGCCAGACGTAAATTAAAAGCCAAGAATTCTTTACTGACTGATAGGCACATTCCCATCTTAAAATTCCACATTCTTTGTAGAAAACAAAATATATGTTATGAGCAAGATTTGCGGCAAGCAATTAATTTGTAATTTAATTTTCTGTCTTTTCTTGTTGGAGACACTTGTTGCACATGTATTACAACAAAGCTATAGCTAAAATTGTTGGTTTTAATAAGATAACAAATCAGTAAGTAGCCAAATAAATGTGGTCAGCTTCAAAGAAATGAGACATGAAAAGAATACAATTTTTTTTTGGTGGTTATAGCTACCTTTTTATAATATTTGAAAATTACTTTTTCCTTAAGAACCTATCAATTTTTTTCAAAGAACAAAATGGCTCAGTGCACAGTGCTTCATTTGTTTGTTAGCTGCATTCAGGTCATTTGTCATACTGAATTAAATATTAGAAATGAAAAAAACAAAAGTAATTCCTAGATAAGAAATTAGCCCAGTAAAGAAGAATCTACCAGACCAAGCTACAGAAAATCTTAGTCCAACTTCAGGCCCAAACCTACTTAGAACTAAAAGGGCTTCAGAGAATGAAAGCTTTGAACTTGGTTTGGTGGAGTGCGCCAGGCCCGTGCAATAGTGTAACGCATGGGCGACGCGTGAGCAGCCCAGTAGCAAGCTACTGTATTGGCCACTCCCCCTTAAAAAATTAATTTAATATCGTGTGGGCCAATGGCCCACGTATCAGATATTAAACTGATAAGAACAGATACTACACTTGATCTTAGCCAAAAGGCCGAGAAAGGTA
>JANHAO010010435.1:0-17674 GCA_026873985.1 Saraca asoca
AATTTGGCCGAAAATGCAAAAATTTGTTCTAATGAACCAATTGACACCAATTCACAAATACATCTTAACTCAACTGGAAACATGATATTTTAGCTCTTAAATTGCTAAGCATGAAGGCAAATACATGTGTCAAATCTTGTGTTATCATGGCTGCAACACAGAATGCTTTCTTCATGGCTTGATTTTCTGGTGGACTTGATTTTAATGTATCCTGGCAACTCAATGGAATGAAAGCAGAGGAGGCTTGAGATAAAAGTCTAATAGCAATGAGATAGAACACATAAATGTTGACAATACAAGTACCGAGAAAGTAAAAAAAGGACCACATTTGGCTAAGTAGGCTTGCCTGTATATTAACAATTACTACAGCAAAGGAATATGCAAAAGCTATGTTTCCAATTGCTTGGAAGGTGTTCCAAAGCTTCTCTTTGCTTGTCACGTCCACTTCCACCGTAACACCTGTTAGGCTTGTCTTAGCAAGGTTTCCTCCTTCAAGTTCTACAAGACCACCAATCATTTTCAAGTTTATATGCTTAAAAACTTACAGAGAAAATTTATACAAACAAAAATGTTAGTTACAAGTATTGTGTACATACTGATACTGCATTCATGTTATATATGGCAACACCTGATTAGATGAAGTAGGGTTAGTTTAAATTATATTGTGACATGTATAATGTTGAACAAAGATGAAATCTTATTATAAGTTCTCAAATATTACATGTATTTTTTAGATTTTTTTTTAAATTCATATATAACCTCCTTAAAAAATATAAACGATTTTATATGGGTTCTCAAATATTTATATCATAATCACCAAATAATTTATCTCTATCTTTACCTCTAACTTTGAGTAATAGTTTACAAGACCAAATAAATATGTCCAGCATTATCCTTGTTGGAAATGATCAGATACTCCTTTCTTTTGTTGCAGAAAACCCATTGAAAAATTACACTGAATATCTAACCTGCAATTTTGGCTATGGAGAGACCAATGACTATGAAGGAATAACCAAAAGACATAACAGCAGCAATGATAGAAAGTCCTGAAAGCTCATGGAAGTCTGGGATTTGGCTTAATAGAATCTGTAAAATCCCAAATATGATCATGAAGGGGTTATTTGATGAATGACATCCCACATCATGCCCATACTTACGAAAGCAATTTGACCTTTTGACAGCCCTGTTTCAGAAACACAAATTTAAGAAACATTTGCAAGAGTACTAATCATAATACCCAACAGAATCACAAGTTGATATAGTTTTTATTTTTTTCTCTGAGTTCAATGAAAAATGGCATTGTTTCTAGATAAATTAACTAAAGAGCACTTCAGTTAGTCTCATTTTGACAAATTGCTATGTACATAAAAATCTAATGAGACTTACAGGGATCTTACGCCACACTAATGGATGTAGTGATTGTGTATCCAATGGTTGTTCCTACAAGATTTCCATACAGCACCAATCCGCAGAGCTTGGGTTTAATTCCACCTGAATACAAAGAGAGAAAATGACTTTAATGATCAATAATGCTGATTATACAATCAGTTTACTTATAATTCACAATCAACTCACATCCAGACATAAATATAAAACTATACCTATATCTAATGTGAATTGATTATAAGTAAACTAATTGAAGAACTTCTTAATATGTTCCAACTATAACACATGTTTTACTCCAACCAGTAAATGAAAGCAATTATTCTTGCTACAAAACATCAGAAACTACAAAAATTAACAATTTGACTTTCGTTTATTGGATTGAGCAAGTACATTGGAGTATATAAGAAATTCCAGTAGGTGTGAAGCAACTTTGATCTTATTATTATATTGCCAAGGTTTATCTTGACCATTTGAATATAGCTGTAATTTCTTGTTCCATAAACAGGGTCAGGGGACCTATACAAGTCAGAGAACAAACAGGAAGTATAGAGGGTAATGAGAGAGAAGATGAGAACAATAACAGCTCCAGCAAGCCACCCCAACTGGGCCATGGCCCATGCCAATGATAGCACTCCAGAACCAATCAGATCCGTTACTATCCGTGCACTTGCAGTTATCGATGTTCCTTCAAAACCACGCAATCAAAAAAGTCAAAACCCATACCGTCTACCCATAATTTTATAAGTTTGAAATTGAATATATATTTTTTATTTTTAATTATATACTTTTTATTATTGTTCCTATAAAATTTATCAATAATTGGCATATAACAACAGGATTTGTTAATAGTTTATCTACAAGGCATATGATCCTAACTTTTTTTCTAAAATACAAAATAATTCAGTAAAAAATTTTAAATTTCTTTATGTTATTTTCCTTTTGAAAAAAAAAAATCTGCATTCTAAACAGTAAAATAACATTGAATGTTATTTTTAAAATTTTTCTTGCTTAATAGCCAGGATTCAGAACATAACGCACTTGTGTCTCTTAAAAGACTCACAAACTTTGGTGACACATCAAAAGAAAATCTATAAAAAAAGATGTCAGAAATGAAGACGTAATGTTTAAAAAGAAATCCCAAAGAAAAAGAGTCACCTGTCCGTTTAAAGCGACCGTCCTCATCATATTTGCAGTCAAAGTCACCATTGTCTGTTGCAACTCCAACGGGGATGGTTCTGTTTCCCTGCAACTTCGGAGCCATTTCTGTTTCTTCACCACTCAACTCAGACTGAGACTGCCAACAAAAAGGCCTTTTCAGATAGAGACTGTCAAAGCTTCTTCAGGATTTTGCGTTGGCAACAAAATAGAGAACTAATGGCAACTCAAAGGCACAGTTTTCTCAGAGAATCTGCCTTTGAACATTTGGTTTAGCCTTCTCAAGTCTCTATATTATCATTCCCAGACTGCAGAGGGAAATGTTAATCTTAGAAGTTAGAATTCTGATTCATGGTACGTTACTTGCTTACGAAGTTGACCATTTTGCCATCTTGGAATAAATGCTTACAAGCATATGATCTGTTGTAATTTACAATCTTATTATTATTATTATTATTATTATTATTATTATTATTATTATTATTCCTTTTTTTTTTGCTAGCTTTAATTTTTCTTATTTATGTTGGTCCACAAAATCTCTTCTTTATTTACTTGAATATTATATGAAATAATTTTTAGCAACCTTATAAATACGCTCCCATTCCTACCAAGAAAACACATAATAATACCCCTATAACTTTCCCCTTTTTCACAAATAGCAAAGAAAATCCAACAGCGGATCCAATTCACTGAAACATTGTTCTGATGCTTCCCATATGCAAGTACTTTTAATTTAATTGTTATTTAAATTTTATTTTTAATTTAATTCAATTTCTTTCAATTAAATTTATTTTTATTTGCTTTAAATCTATTAATTAAAATAATGATGTAAAAAATTCAAATTTTAGCTTATTTTTGTGAGAGATTAAAATAGAGTTTGAGCCTATTAAATTTCTCTTTCTAAATATATATAAAATGACTGAAGTGCATTAAATTTTAATTTCTAAAATACCAAAAACACAGTAAATTATCACCAACTATAAATAAGAATAGTACTTGAAAACAGAAACCTTACGAGTTATGACCGTACCCTGGGATCCTCCAAAAAAATATAAATAAATACACCTCTATCCCCCCGGGGTCCTTTCCACCTAGCAAAAAAAAAAAACTTAGAGCTTTCTGGAGCTGATAAATTGAATGAAGTGCATTGAACTTAATTTCAAGAATACCAAAAACACAGGCAAATATCAGCAACTATAAATATATTTTTCTATAAGGGGAAGTATTTAATGCATCTAAAAATGAGATGGAAAGCGGACAACTAGAGGAACTTTGATTATATATATTTTAGTGTATTTTAGTTATGAGTATTAAATTTGTACATTAATTAGAAAAGAATAAAAAATAATATATTAATATATAATAAAATACTTTATATTTTTTATAATTGATTTATTATATATAATTTAAATACATTATAATTTTTTTTATATTTGTTTGTATTAAATCCATAAATCAATGAGGTCACAATTTCTGTTAAATCAACATACGTTAAATTTTTGTAAGTAGCAATTCTCTCGATTTTAAAGAGAAAATGACATAATTCATTTACGCAAGGACTTACACTTTGTTTTGCAATAAGTTTTACACAGAAATGGAAAGATCTATATTGTCTTCTGATCTAATTTGTTTTACGCTTTGAAAAATAGAAAGAGCATTTCAGTTGATAAACAAAGATTAGAGATGATAGAGCCGTAACCAAAAAAGAAAAGAAAAGGTTGGAGAGTCAAATATTATGTTAGAACATCAAGAGGATTCATGTGTAATTGAAAAAGAAGTGTATGTGAATGTTTATGGTTAAGGAATAAAGTTCATAAAAAGGCAGGTTTATTAATATTTGATTATTATTTATGCAGAATTCTGCATAAATTTCTGACACGGGATTGTTCAACCCGAAAGGCACTACTTATCTATTAAATAACTAGTTGTTGAACCTAAGATCACAATGCCAATTTACGACTTTCTGCTTGCTAACTGATACCAGTAAGGTGTGTGGGTAAGAAAACTGATTTTCAACGTAATTATAATTTATAATTTATTTGTCTTACATTTGAAATCACCGGACGGTTAAAAAAGTAATGTAAAATAAGTTATGTTTCAATGTAATTTTTAATCGAGTAGTATTTGATGTTTCTGAAAATATATATTTTTTATATTTTAAATTACATTTTGAATTTTGTGTGTTTAATGGATTAACAAGTCCAATAGTTAAAAAAAAAAAAAAATTGACCAAACATATTATCTTGAATGTTAAAAACAATTATGATCTGAATCAAATAATTTGGACATTCCCACATTAATACCAACCCACGCACTAATAATAGTGCAGGTGAAAGAAATAAGTCAACAACTTTGATTTGGAGTTTAGATTTTCAGCAAGACAGTCACCAACACATGCGGTGAAAATGAGAATTGAGAAAGCAGAGTCACTGACAATAATTCAACAACTACAACTCTCATCTCTCTTTCATACCCTCTATTTCACTGCCAAATTTTTTTTTATCTTTTAACTCACTACCTTGAATCCAATGGATGTAAAAAAATGAGTTTATCAGTTCTCCTTTTACCCATAATGATTTCCATTGTTCAAGTGCTATTCCGTACAAGGAGCCTGGTCCGCAAACCCTTCAACAACAAAAAGATTCGATTCTATTCCATAATGAAAGGGTGAGTGTTTAACTTTAGCTGTGATTTCACTATATACCATTTGAGAACGAAAGGCTGAGAAGTGCCTAACATGAGTCATTTTTCCTCCAAAGAAAAGGACAAAATCCGAATCCACATTAAATAAACATTCAATCATTGGCACCATTACTCATGAAAGTAGTCACCATATCACTTCTGCAACAGAATACACAGACACAGAAATGGGTCCATAAAGCAAGACAATAGGACATTAACAACATAAACATGCACATAACATTAAAGTCCACAAACTAGCCATGGTGGCATAGAAGAACAAGGATGGTTTACATAATCTGAAATAGATTCTAGTATTCATCTCCCTCGTCATCCTCACCCTCAGCAGACTCAGCACCCACTTCTTCATAATCCTTCTCAAGAGCAGCAAGATCCTCACGAGCTTCTGAGAATTCTCCTTCTTCCATACCCTCACCCACATACCAGTGAACGAAAGCCCGCTTAGCATACATGAGGTCAAATTTGTGGTCAATGCGAGAGAACACCTCAGCAACACTGGTGGAGTTTGAGATCATGCAGACTGCCCTCTGCACTTTAGCAAGGTCACCCCCAGGAACAACAGTAGGTGGTTGGTAGTTAATACCACACTTGAAGCCAGTTGGACACCAATCAACAAACTGGATGGTCCTCTTGGTCTTAATGGTGGCAACAGCAGCATTCACATCCTTTGGCACAACATCACCACGGTACATCAGACAGCATGCCATGTACTTGCCATGGCGAGGATCACATTTGGCCATCATAGAAGAAGGCTCAAAAGCACTGTTGGTGATTTCAGCCACTGAGAGTTGTTCATGGTAAGCCTTCTCAGCAGAAATGACTGGTGCATAAGAGGAAAGCATAAAATGGATTCTAGGATAGGGGACCAAGTTGGTCTGGAATTCAGTGACATCCACGTTCAAGGCACCATCAAACCTCAGAGAAGCTGTCAAGGAAGAAATCACCTGATTCCGAACAAAAGACATCAGTCCATGATAATGTTTCATCAACCTCAATATATGCCACCATCAATAACCAAAAAAGGAAGGTAGTTTAATGAAACCGACCTGAGAAACAAGACGATTAAGGTTGGTATAGGTAGGTCGCTCAATGTCAAGGGAGCGCCTGCAAATGTCATAGATAGCCTCATTGTCCAAAAGAACAGCCACATCAGTGTGCTCCAAGAGGGAGTGAGTAGAGAGAACACTGTTGTAGGGCTCAACAACAGATGTGGACACTTGGGGAGAGGGGTAGACAGTGAACCCAAGCTTGGATTTCTTTCCATAATCAACAGATAGTCTCTCCAAAAGAAGAGATCCAAGACCAGATCCAGTGCCTCCACCAACAGCATTGAAGACCAAGAACCCTTGGAGACCAGTGCAGTTGTCAGCTAGCTTTCTGATACGGTCCAAGCACAGATCAACGATCTCTTTCCCAACTGAAAAGGCATACACAATGAATATATCAGATGCCAAAATAATAGAAATGAAGACAAATAAAATTAAGAATATAATACTTGTATGGTTACATACTGGTATAATGACCACGGGCAAAGTTGTTGGCAGCATCTTCTTTGCCGCTGATCAACTGCTCGGGGTGGAAGAGCTGGCGATAAGCACCAGTCCTCACCTCATCAATGACAGTAGGCTCAAGATCTACAAAAACAGCACGGGGAACGTGCTTTCCAGCACCAGTCTCGCTGAAAAAGGTGTTGAAAGCATCATCACCTCCTCCAACAGTCTTGTCACTTGGCATTTGCCCATCAGGCTGCAGAGAAACTATACATTTCAATATTTTAAATCAAATACAAAACCCAAGTAGCATTACAAGATTTTAAATACAGATTTAATGATATATTCCACAACTGAGCAAGGAACTACCTCAAGCAGGGACGTCATATATAATACACTATAAGAAACGGATCCTAATCCCCACCATTTGTAAGCATTACTTTCCAATAATTGTCTCTCTCAATATCAAAATCCAAATAGACGAAACATAAAAAACATCACATTCACCCCATAAAACATCCATGTTAGATCAGATGCTAGCGGCTACAGATCTAGGAATCATTCACGTTAAATCGAGTACAATAACACCAGAAACCAATGATGAGATTCGACCATAACAACAACCAACCGTCTAAAACAGATCTGTTTAAAATAGATGAAAATGGTTCAAATGCAATGCATAAATGATATCAGACATATTGAAGCAACAAAAACACAGAGGAACAAATCAAAATACCAGATCTGCTAGATCAAAACAATTCTAAACATAGAATACACCAAAAATGCAAAATGAAAACCTGTAAAACCTAGATCTGAGTCAGATATAAACAATTTAGAGAACATAGATTCAATTTAGAAGCAACATGAACTTACCCCGATGCCGTGCTCGAGACAGTAGAGCTCCCAGCAGGCATTTCCAACCTGGATACCGGCCTGACCGATGTGGATCGAAATGCACTCTCTCATCTTCGTTGATTTAGGTCGAACTGCAAAGAATCTGAATTTGCTAGAAAATAAGCACTAAGATAGAAGAACGAAGGCGTTTATCAAGACGCCTTCTTCTGAAAACCTGAGATATGTGGCTGTTTGCGTGCTTGTTGGTTTATTTATAGCAAGAAGACAAGACATATTGGGATTAACCTACGTTGGTTAAAACGGCACGGACGGCTAAGGTGAATGAGTTGGATTTGCGTTAGAGTAACCAAGTTGGTAACCAGGGTTAACTTCCTTTTCTTTTAATTTTTTAAATTTCATTTTGCCGCTCGAGACGTACCAAAGGAAGAGGATATGCCATGCCCGGACTGTTTGATAAGTGCGATACACGTATCCCAGTCATCAATCCGGAAAAACGGCTGTTTAAAAAGTCATATCCAAACAAGCTGATACACGTATCCCAGTCATCAATTCAGATTTTTTTTTGTTTTTCAGATACTTATCTGAAGAAATAAATTGGACTTTTGTGCCGGCTACATAACGTTTCCAAAAGAAAAATTGGCATATTTAAAGGCCAAGAAAAATGTAGAGGCTAATTGAGAATTATATTGTATTTTGATTCAAATTTTATTTTCTAAATAGCATAATTTCTTGTTTATATATCTTATTTATCTTAAATAATTTAAATCAAATAAACTAATCAAATTAAATATATTTTAATATTTAATATTGCGGTCAAGTTAAACGTATCCTTTTGTAAGACTTTTACTTTACACAGATATGTATTATACAAGGTTTGATCGAAGTAAGAGTTAGTTTTTTGTAATCCCCTTTGAAAAATTACTTAACATGAAATATGTTGTGGATATATTTGGAGCAATGTAAAATGAGTTGGCAGCCTAACAAGAGATGAGTCCAACCAAAGAAAGCCCAGATCATCTGAAAACTGAGGTTGCTCAGCAGTGGTACCAGATTGCCAGCCGCAAGCTTAAGATGCAAGACAAGGCCAAGGCAGAAGCCCCAACTCATTAAGGATAAGCTCCAGCTTGTTGAAGCTTAGCGTGCCACCCCCGAAGGCTCATCTTGGTTAAACCCAAGAGCGGGACCAATTCGCATGGCCAACAGATCACCTAGCGCGAGTCCAGGTCGCCAAACAAGCAACCTTAAGCATTAGGTACAGAACATCAAAGTCTAGTCAGCAGCCGAAGGCACATACTCCTAACTAAGATCGCTCAGCAGTGGCACCAGATTGCCAACCACAAGCTTAAGATGCAAGACAAGGCCAACGCAAAAGCCCCAACTCATTAAGGATAAGCTCCAGCTCATTGGAGCTTAGCGTGCCATCCTAGAAGGCTCATTTTGATTAAACTCGAGAGCAGGACCAACTCACATAGCCAACAGATCACCCGGCGTGAGCCCATGTCGCCAAACAAGCAACCTTAGGCATTAGGTGTGGAACATTAAGATCTAGTCAGCAGTCAGAGACACATACTCCTAACCAACAAGTCAGGCCCCAAAATCGACAAATCAGCCACCAACAAACTGACAGTGAATTGCTGTCATGACCCGCCTAGGGGGTCTGTGACCGACGTAGAAGGTCACCCGTAGGAAACCTTCTACAAGCCTAACTATACATATTATTCCATAATTACACTACTATTTCTGTCTAAAATCCGATAGAGAATCCCCTATAATCTAGATGCTCAGGCTTAAAGCCTTAATACACAATAAGGGTCACATGCCCATCAAAACCTATGTAACAATTAGACAAATATACAGTGGCCCATACTAGACATCAACAACTTACTGGGCATCCAAAACTCAATTATAAACATAGTACAACAAATATTTTTACTTAGCAATCAGGTTACAACACTAATTCATACAAATTTCACAAACAAACAATATAGGTTACATACCTAGCAAAGCATATGCAACGGTAGAACAGAACAGACACATAGTGGCCCAATCTAGTTATTCATTCTGCTAATCATTCAGAATACAAACTAATACAACATGTAATTATTATTTTACCAATTACTATTTCTATATATTTACTGTTTATACTTTTACTATTTTACTTCTTGGCATCTCTAAATGTATTCCTTTTCTTTAAAGACATATTTGTTGGATCCATATAATTTCAGTAGGTAACCAGAACCGATTAGATCACCCCTATATCATTCACAACACCATTCAGAAATTTCATTTTATTCCACCCTCCCCTTATTGCTCTAACAGACACCAGGTGGTCACAAGTGCACCTGAGGGTTTCCTGAGAATAACCGGTGGTTCCGGACCCAAAGGAATCCAACAGGGAACTAGAAACAGATCTCCATGTCCAACCAAATAACACCGATTTAGATCGCCCCCTTATTACTCCTACAGAACAGATATACACAGGTGCACTTGTGGGTTGCCACGAAATTACTAATGGATCCTTAGTTGATTTAATTATTTTTAGGATTTATGTTATGCAAGAAAATAAATATCCACACCTGAATCACAAGGAAACTCTTATTGGTAACCAGGGTATCAATAGTATTTCCTTTTTATTCGTTGTTCGTATTGAATATTTATATTCAACTGTCACTTCTCATTACCGCCCCCTAAGCTGTTACCGCCATTCAGGCCATATTGCTTTCTGCATTGCCCAGTCATACTGGTTGTTCTTTCCGTATTATCCAGTCATACAGGCTGTTTACGGATGTTACCAGATTACCAATAGGTTTCCAGTGAATCCAGGTCTCACATTGTTTAAGATAAGAGTATATATTTTATATACAGATAATATCTCAGAATAACTCATCATCGGTATTTCAAATTATTAAAGTTATTACTTTATTATAAAATTACTATTCAATATAAAACAACTTTTACAAGGGTGGGAATCTACACTTTTATGCACACATCCACATTTCAACATTTACAGCAACTAAAATTACTCAACAAGCCAAACTTAGACAGTAACCAACAATCCAGAATACAACCAGCCAAACCACAATAAACCAAAATACAAAAAACTAGAATTCAACAAACTAACATATTATATAGCAAATAGTAAACTAACATCTATACAGCAACCAGAATTTCAACAGCAAACAATAATTTAGAATTTATACAGCAACCATGGTTCATATAGCTTACAACCAATCTGGAATTCACTCAACACATAGCAAACTAAACAACAACTAGAAATTACACATACAAGCAAATCAAACTATCATCTCACATTCGGGGTTATAAAATTTGAAGAACCATCAGGCAGAATAGAATCTATACTTTACCACAAACATATTTGAATCAAATTACCAAGAAAATTTCCCTTTTCCTTAACTATTCATTTTCAACTATTTACACAAATTTATTAACAACTTTCAATCCGAGTACTACTGAATAAAACTAATGATTTAAGATTACTCACCAGGTCCCAAAATGGTTACCCTCAGCTCATCGCCGGTCGGAATACTATTGGCGAGCCTAAATACTATAGCTGGCTGAACCAACAAAAGAAACAGGGAAAGAGGAAAACCAAGCTACTGCAAGTTTGTCCAGCCTAGAAGCATGTCGGAGGGGAAAGAAAGGACAGCCATCGATGAGGAGGTGGCCGGATATCCATCCATTCTACCATGGCCAAACAGCCCCCTTGCCGGCAGCTGTAATCTCCCACAAAGCAACCAGGCCAAAGGAGAAAGTTGATAGCTAGAGCCAGCTGAACATCTGACGCCATGCTGGAACTTAAAAGCAAGCTGAAAGTACGCCGGCAAGGAAGAAGAATTTCGAAAGTTTCCGAAAGAGCCAAGAAGAAAGAAGAAGCTTCCGGGAAGAAGAAGTAAGGAGAAAAGGGCTGGGTTTTCAAGGGGGCCGGGGCATTTTATAAAATAAAATATTTAAATAATTTTATATTTTTGCCCCTGAAACTTATACCAACTTCATTTTGGCCCCAAAATTCCTGACCGACTTTCACTATTGCCTAACTCCTATAAAACTCTTCAATTTAGTCCTTTTCAATTTTTAATTTAATTTTATTTCTTTTTTTTTTCAGGTGTTACAAATTCTTCCCCCTATCAAAAGAATTCGTCCTCGAATTCTTATATATTGACTATACAAAAGTAGGACAAAATATCACAAAAATGATGAGGGCATCCTTATATCACGCTTCCATTGCGCAATTCTGACAAGAGGATTCCTCATATAATATCTTTTAAGATCTTTCTTACTTATTTACATGGAATACATCTTCCTAGATTCATCCAGAAATTCTCTATAAAGCTTACTTAATTCTCCCAAGTATCCTACGTAGGATAATCCAAAAATTATCTGACAAATAGAGAAGCTCCAAGAACATAATATTATCAAATGTCAAAGAATCGCATAGAGTGATGGACTGAACTATTATTATCATTCAAAACCAAATATTGACTCTATTCAAATTCCAATGATTGGAGTTACTGATGAACAATAAAATACTTATTCCCTCATTCAACATTAATAACACAATGTTCACACCATGTTTAGAAAAATAATGGGCCAATGCTAATCAAAATAAAACTGAATACAAAATCATCGCATATGGAATAAACAATGAGTCAATACTGAGCAATAGCTCAGAAGCAGAGCAGTGGTACTAATTACTTAATTTGCATGATAATTCAATATGAAATTTTTAGAAAGCAATAAACCAATACTGGTTAGAACAAGACTGAAACAAAGCTCCCACATACAGGCAGATAATAATATTTTGCTATTAAAACAATCGCATAAGCAATCGAAACTGCCAAATAATTCAAAACAAACTCAATGACTAGACTTGAGCTGAGACTGGTCAAACAAAAATAGATAAACAAAATATAATTTCAACGAGCAGTCATATGGGAGGACAGCACGATGTCTACCCCAGAATTCAGACAATCCACTATACTCAATCAATTCAAACTGAGAACAGATTCATTACACACTTTAACTGATAACCAAACAATAAGTCGGAGATAGGGATTTATTTCACATATCAATCTAATTTAAAACTTATAAATGATAATAGATTAGTACTGGTTAGAACAAAATTGAAAAGAAAATCATCACACATAGTCAGGTAATAATAGCTTTATACTAAAACAATCACGTAGATAGTCTAAACTGTCGAGCAATCCAGAATAATATGTAGTGATTAGGCTAGGTTAAGACTGGTCAAACAAAGTAGACACACATCCTACAAACTATGATTCCATTAGTCAATAATTTCAAAAATAATCATAAACACAATCAAATAATAGAAAAATAGAATCACTTGCCACAATTGTTGTAGGTCGATACAAATGCCGACGTCTATTATCCCTTTATCCTTTTCCAGGATAAATATAATAAATTTTAAATCCATAATTATCAGGCCCTTATCTGGACCTTGATGAACTATGTAACTAAGGAATATCTAATCAATTCTATTTTCATACTAAACTGGACAAATGTTGGTTGCACTTATTCACGTGCACCCCTGACAATGCAAATTTTAAATTTTTTTGATTTTCTATATTTGTACCGTGAGGGAACATCTATCAGAATTTCCTGAAAATCCTTTTGAATATGTTTGAAATATTTTAGAGTTTGGAATAGATTTTCTGTTAGTAACACTTTCATTCATATTTTCCTTGTCATTGTACTCAAATCTTTCAGAAACACTGAGGCGATGTTACCTCGATCTCATAACTATAATAGTATCTTTTACGGAGGTTCAAGTATCAATTCGTATCTTTATTCAAAGACTTTCAGAAAAATTTAAACAGTGTTCCCTCTAGTACACTTATTGGAAATTAGCATGTTATTTATTATATGGACTCTTATCAATATCATGGCTATTACTTGTATTCCTTTACTATCATATAATAGAGTATCCATATTATATGAAATCACGAGGCATATATGATATAACATTATATGCATGTCCCTAAATCTTTTGCTCTGATACCACTTTTGTCACGACCCGCCTAGGGGGTCCGTGACCGGCATAGAAAGTCACCCATAGGAAACTTCCTACAAGCCTAACTATACATATTGTTCCATAATTACATTACTATTTCTATCAAAAATCTGGCTAAGATTCCCCTATAATCTGGATGCCTAAGCTCAAAGCCTTAATACACAATAAGGGTCACACGCCCATTAGAACCTGTGTAACAATTAGACAGATATATAGTTGCCCAGATTAGACATCAACAACCTACTGGGCATCCAGAACTCAATTACAAACATAATACAACAAATATTTTTACTTAGCAATCAGGTTATGTTGATGTTGGATTTTGGTTATACTCCAAACTCCGACCAATGGGGGGATTCTTTCGGGATCTCAAGCCTGTATCCGATTCAGACGTAATAGAACGGCAAAAATAAACTAAGATGAAGGGAAGAGTAGGGAAGAAGACACAAGATTTAACGTGGTTTGGCCAAATCTAGATATTATTGGACCCTACGTCCAGAGCAGTGTGCTATTGCAATGGTTTGTTTACAATGTTAAAATGTTGCCCTTCGTTTTGGCAGAGCTTCTACACAGAAAAATTGGCTCTCTTTCTTCTTCTAACAATGCAATCCTATTTATAGAGGAAGGAGGAGTTATATGCATTAATTACAAGCTACAGTTGTATTATATCAAGATATAAATGAGAAAGATAGTACACAGGCTACAATCCGGCTATTGCAAAATGTAGGCTGTGGGGTGGGCCCCCTTGGTCGGCTATAGACTTGTGTCTGTCTGCACCCATCGCTCGATGCTGCTTTATAGAGCGAGGTGCTGGGCGTCCCGAGTGGGAATTCCTGGCTCGGAGGTGTCATGGGAGCCGCTGTGGCAAGCTTAATGTGCTACAGCGAGGCAACAAACTCAAGCAGGATGATCGACTACCTGACGAGTTGGTCTTGTGATCTTTTTATAGGATCGCTGGGTTGCTGCATCGCTGCCTCACGAGACGAGGGCTTGCTTCACGAGATGGTGCCGGGATAACTTCACTGTGCCACTTTCTGATGGGCATAGTGAAGCTTGCTGAGTGCCTTCAGCGTGCCCGGAGCTACGAGCTCTCGAGGTCATTTTTTACATATAACATAAGCCCCCTAACTCTCAGTTCACCTAGCGAGCTAGGAGTTAAGACTTTGCAATTCTCGATCCATCAGAATCTTATTTCATGTATTTCTATCAGCTCGCAGCTGGAGCTCTCTGATATAGATCTACCTTGTCAAGGTCTTTCAATGAATGAAAGTTTCTTTCCCACAATTTTTGTTTATTGTCATTTTCCCTTGCAAACACTTTGGTTTGAACCATCTGTGCGACCTGCGCGTAGTCAGAAGACAGCATGAGTTACGAATGGAGTGATGTTGTGTCCAGGTCGATCCTGTGACCAAATAAATGAATAGATCAGTATGAAAATTATTGAATAATGAAATAAGTTCACACACGAGCTGCGAAATTATAAATTAAGCGATCTTTGTGCTCAGGCCCTCGTGGCTGAGTAGATAAACGCGCACGGGAGCTGCCACTTAGTTAAGTTCACATGGGAGCTGTGAAATTGATAAATAAGCGATCTTGTGGCCAAATGCGCATGAGAGCTGTGACTTAGTTAAGTTTGCATAGGAGCTACGAAATTGATAAATGAGTGATCTTGTGCTCGGTCCGATCTTGTGGTCAAATAAAAGAGTGATCGATCTTGTGATCGGGGCGATCTTGTGCCCAAATAAAAGGGTGGCCGATCTTGTGCCTAAATAAAAGGGTGGTCGATCTTGTGGTCGGGGCGATTTTGTGCCCAAATAAGTGAGTATTTTTTAGTGTCTTTACACCTTAATGAGCCCGCAGCTCAACTGGCTAAGTGAGTTTATTTTGAGCGTCTCCACGCTTCAGTGAGCCCGTAGCTTAATTAGCTAAATGAATTTATTTTGAGCGTCTCCATGCCTCAGTGAGCCGTAGCTCAACTAGCTAAGTGCTCATCAATTCTTCTTCGAATTAAGCTTTGAGGGGACTTAATTTGAATGAAAGATTAGAGTGTGAAGCCTTTCATAAGGTTTGCGATAAGTTGATAGCATGCGGACTATGGACGTTGCTAGCATGATAAAAGAAAATTTAGTATTAGTAATTATAGTCAAAATGTTTATGCAATTTACAAATAGATACAAGAGTTCAAAAGATCATCTTGATAGTAGGGGACTGTTTTCGCTCGACGTCCCGTCAGGATGATCCATACTGTTGCCTAGAAGGCTATACAACGTAATCATGCAAACAACCTCTTTTGATGAGATCCTCGATAGCATCTCGTAGTGCCCAGCATTTCGAAGTGACGTGCCTGAACTCATTGTGATATACGTAGAATTTTCCCCGGTTGAGTCTGGACTTGCCGGGAGTCTTCAGGGGCAGAGGCTTTCCAAAGTCTTCCTTATCCCTTTCCATTGCAAAGAACTTATCCTGAGCATCTGACAAGATGCTATAAGTGCTGTGGCGAGCTTGGAATGGGGGTCACTCATCCTTGCTCTTCTTTGCGAGTTGGAACTTGGGGTTGTCATTCCCATTCCCACGGTTATTCCTTTTCCTGTTCGAAGTTGAACCACTTGTTTCGATTCTCTGTGAGCCCAAAGTCTCGTCCCACCTAATTTGTTTTGTGGCCCACTAATAGAACTCACCCAGGTTGCCCACTGGGAATTTGTATAAGCTCTTGAACAATTTTTCATCCCTACGGAGTCCCTCCGAGATGGCAGCCAAAATAGCCTCATCTGAAGGTTTCTCAACATTATTGGCTTCACGCCTAAAGTGAGCGAGGTAATCTTTTAGCGCCTCTTGCTTGCCCAAGAAGATCATAGCGAGGTGGCATAGGGACGTGAGTCACTTCCGTAGCACTTGGTATTGACCGACAAACTTTTCCTGACATTTCTCCTAATTGCTAATGCTGCAAGCTGAGAGACTCTTGAACCACGCTCGAGGGACTTCACCCAAAGTAGCGGGGAAGACACAACACTTAACCAAGGGGCTGCAAGCTTGAAGATCCATCTGGATGTTGAACAAGTCCAGATGGTTATGCGGTCACTGTCTCTGTCATATGGTGGAATGGTTGGAACTTTAAGCTTACATGGCAAGGGTTCCTCCATGATCTCTCTAGAGAGAGGGGTTTGCTCTTCAATGCCCCCTTGGTCATTTCAAGCTTGAGAATGCTCCTCCAAACACTTGACTCTTTGAAGGAGACCTTCCACCATGATGCCCAAGCCCCCTAGTCCTTGGTTAGGGACTTGATGGTTTGGTTCATTGCCCTGGCCATATGGATGGTGATGCGAGGTCAGCTCCTGGTTGGCTTCATCAGAACATTCAACCTCTGGTATGATGGGTTCAGTCTGCGCTTGTACATTTTAGGCATGTGCTTAGACCAGCATCATGACTATTTTAGTCAGTTCTCCCATCATGTGCTCGAGTTTCTCCTAACGCTAGAGCCAGGTTTGGGGTTCGTAGACACCATTGGTAGTGAGGACCGGCTGTGCTGAACTATTCAAAGGAATACCAGTGGCTGCTCTGACAACGGGAGCAGTTGACAAGTCTGTTGTCGAGACATGACCGTCTGGAGTATGGTGCATATTTGAGGCTCTAGTGGCTCTTCCCTTGGCCATTATAAAAAAGTGAACCAGAATAAGTGAGATCCCCATAGACGGTGCCAAAATGTTAACGTCAGATTTTGGTTATGCTTCAAACTTCGGCCAACGGAGGGATTCTTTCGAGATCTCAAGCCTGTATCCAGTTCAGACATAATAGAACAGTGAAAATAAACAAAGATGAAGGGAAGAATAGGGAAGAAGACACAAGATTTAACGTGGTTCGACCAAATCCAGATATCACTGGACCCTACGCCCACGGCAGTGTGCTATTGCAATAGTGTATTTATAATGTTACAATGTTGCCCTTCGTTTTGGTAGAGCTTCTACACAGAAAAATTGGCTCTCTCTCTTCTTCTAACAATGCAATCCTATTTATAGAGGAAGGAGGAGTTACATGCATT
>JANHAO010010436.1:0-17761 GCA_026873985.1 Saraca asoca
TATGTATTTATCTGTAAATTGTCTATCAGGTTCAGATAAAATAAGGCCTTGAGCCTCGGTGTCCAAATTATAGGGGAGATTTTGCTGAATTTTCGGCAAGAATAAAAGAAAACTAAGGGTCAAAATGTACAGTTAGGCTTGTAGGAGGTCTCCTACGGGCGACCTTCTACGTCGGTCACGGACCTGAGAATTGGGTCGTGACAACTATAAGGATTAAAATGTTTATTAACCCTTACTTTTTTATGAGATAGTTGCTATAGTTGTCTCATCATGGGATATTTATTGAGAACCTAATTGTCACTATATAATTAATTGTGGTTGTCTCTTTTGAGATGTTGATTGTTTCTTAAGAAACTATGTCAATTTTCTTGGGAAGGTCTGGTGGCTTTAATGAGAAAGACCATGATAAGGACTTTTACAAAAAAGCTTAGGTGGATCACTTAGCTATACTATATGTGTAACTACACCATCACATTTGTGTGATCATATCAATAGAATAACTAGCTCATGTGATTATAGATGATGTATATGATTAAATAGCATAATTCTCATCCATGGTTTTTGAGTTAATTGTTTCATTGATGAATTATGTTTTTGAGATACTTATTGGGCTATATTAAATTTAATAGTCACTTTAGTTATTTGTTTAACTCAAGAATCGATTTCAAAAAATGATTTTATAAAGTACATAACACCCAATTAATGTTTGCTTAAGTGGGAGAATGTTAAAATATTTTTATAATTATTAGGCTTCAATCAATTGTGATTTTGATTTCTAAAAATGGGTTAAACGTGTAGGACAAATATAACTTAAAAACCTATACCTATATATATATATATATATATATATATATATATATATATATAAGGAATTCAATTGCTTTGGTTGCATCTCTTGGGTTTAAGGCCCAATGCATTAGATGTGATGCATTAACTTGATGTAGGCATGTGACAATCTTAATTGGAAATGAGTCACTTATGTATTGAACTATTTACGAGGCAAGTCCTTTTTATACTCCACAAGGTCCTGATTTATTGCTATGTTGAAATTTGTCTTTTTATTGATTATGATGAAGAAGTAGGAGAAGAATTTGTTCTCGAAATATATTACATACTTTTTATTACGTGATAATTTCATAAATCAAATTTATAATCTAAAAAGGTAATAATTTATTTGATTTATATTTAATTGTTCTATAATTTTAGATTTGATAAAGATAATTTATGGGAATTGAAATTTATTAACAAAGATGACATATCTTTGTAATTTTTCTGTGTACCTTGGGAGTGATAAATATAATTTACTATTTCCTATATTACTATAAATTACACACTCCCTTTTTTTTCTCTATTTCTATAATATTATAATAGATGTAATACTTATTTTCATATAAATATTATTATATAGCAAATGTCTTCCACCAATCAATAGAAACTGAGTAAAAAGAATTTTTAATTTTCTTTTTTTCGTTTAAATTCAAATTATAGATAAAATTTTTAAATTTTTAAATTTTTTTCTAATTTAAAATATGTTTTCTTTTTATCTGTATTATCAATATGATTTATTATATTGTCTATTTAACATTTTTTTATTTTTTTAAATTTTTTTATGATTTTAAATATTAAATATTAAATTTGATATTTTATAATTTTTTCAAAAAAATTATTATTTTTAAGTATTTATCATATTTTTAAAATTTTATAAAAAATATTTTTAAAATAATATATTAATAATATTTTCAGGTAAAAAATAGTTTGAGGATAGACATTAATGGATAATTATATTTACGCAGTCAAATTTCACCATACGAAACTCCAAGACGGCCCCACCTTCCTTGTTTGAAGGCCTAACCTATACGATTCAGATATCTCTTATGCCGTGTAAAGTGAATACATGAAGATTTCACAAGGATACTGGATACCAGGCAAACCAATCGCACACATGAACACCTACTTATATTACTATCTCCAATCAAATTACAGGATTATCCTCTTACTGCAACGTGGCATGCTGTGATTGGCTACATGCATGAGCAAAGGAAGATTTACTGGGAAACAGGAGAAGATGCGGTAGGGGACCATGCAAGACTACTTTCCTTTTTCGTCTGGAGACTTCATAATATAATGTCAATTGATTAAAACATGAATTTAAATTTTGCTATCATCAATTTTAAAGGAAATGCATTTAGAAGGTGATGACAGGCATTACATTGAAATAGAATGAGTTATCCTACTTCTAAAATTATATAAGAAAATGTGTATAATATTATATAAAATAAATTACACTCATTTTTTTAAATTTATTTTTATTTGAAATATTTGAAAAGAAGAGTTCATTTTATTTTTAAATGATTTTTTTAAATAATATTTAGATTTAAATTAAAAAAGAATTCATTTTATTTATAACTTTTATTTTGATTATATTTATGTCATTATGAAATTCATTAAATTTATCATAATTAAATTTCACTAGAATTTAATTCATTTGGCTTGAAACACATATTACATTAATAATTTTACCCTCATTCTAATATTTTATTTATCATAATATTATTAAAATCTATTATTTTATTAAATTTCATGTATTTTTCACTATATTTCAAACAAAAAAATTCATTTACAAATGAATTAAAATAATTTATATTGAAATGAAATGAATTAAATTATAGAAAAATTCGATTCCAAACTTAGCATTAGTCTAATTACATTGACATTCTTCTATCTTTATGAATATATACTTAATTCCTTTATTTGTTTCTACAGAAAAGGATGTAAATGTAATTTTAAAACATAAAAATAAGAAAAATAAACATATATTTATTTATAAAAATAGAGGAATATAAATATAATTAAGTTCAAGATCAAGAGATTATATCTATCATATTTCTAAAATTATATAAGAAAATACATAATATTATATAGAATATATTACACTCATCTTTTTCATGGTTTAGTTTGATTATATTTGCACTTCTCTATTTTTATTAATATATTCTCACATTCCTTATTTATTTGTAGCATGAGATGTGAATTTAGTTTTAAGATACAGGAATATAAAAAGTAAGTATATATATACTTATGAAAATAGAGATACATAAATGTAATTAAATTCATTAATGATGATGATATTGCATGCTTGGGGACTACGATAAAGTATAGGGACCCTTTGAATTGTTGGCAGATAGCAGTGAGAGGCTTTGTGTGTTTTGGCATTTTGTAAGAGAAATTGAGTAATTGAGCCACCAAACTAGAGTTGCAGAGCACAAAGGTGAGATCATTTTCAATGGGCTTATTTATCGTCTTCTTCCTCTTTAGAGGAATCCGAGATAATCTTCTGTATCATCTGGTTTGTCCCTTGTTCCGACATTCGATCGACTTTACTCTGTGATTTGGCGTAGGCCTCGAAGAATTCCTTGTTTTCTTTCTCCAGCTCCTTCCATACTGTATATGTATCAACGGTTCCATTTCATTACATACAATATCATCAATATCGGATCCAACATATGCATGTGCATGCTCTATTATTAATATAGTGGTGGAACCATGCAAGATACAAGAAAATGAACCAAATATACCTAAATTTAAGGTTATGGTTTTTGGTACGTAAGTGGGTGTCATGATTTTGATTTTTTACGAGATAATATTTTTAGTTCAATAGTAGTATTATTATTTATTATTTTTTAACAAGTTGAAAAATTATTTTTCTTATTTTAATATTTACTCAATCATAATGTAAAAATTTCTGATTTATATCAAAATATAATAAATAATAAGATTAAAATTTCAATGTTACACAATAGTACTGATAATCTAAAAATTACTATCTATTATTTTTTGTCCAGTCAGAAATAAAATTATCTCCTCTCTTCTGGAATTCATACCAAGAAGGCATTAGATCTCTGCAGTTTTTTTATCCAATTATGCCTATAATCGACAGTGAGTAATAATTCAAGTGAGTATTGCTCCTGTGTGCTTGAGGCGTTTCCCCTTAATCAAGTACTTAATTTATAAACAGTTGGAATTAATTCAATTGAAAACAAGATTTGTAAGTTTTTAATTATTCATGTCTTAAATTTAAATTTCCTTGTTAACGGTCTTAAAAAATTAGATGTTTTGTAATTATTATTATAAATTCCTTCAAAAAGCAGATAGCATATCTCACCTTAAAGTGAAGTAATCCACCTTTCTTCTAAATTTTTATTTACAAATAAAAAGTAATTAATTTATGAGATTTATTTCTCACTTACTACTCATTAGTCTACATTTAAAAGCCTCAAAGTACCACTCCTCCATATTCCAACGCCCACTATCAGAAGTAGGATATTTACAGTGTGAAAGATTAAAGATTTCTACATTAGAGATTTTGATTATCCTAAAAAACTTGACTCAAGAGTAGGATAAATTAAATTAAGCTTTGGGGAATTTTGATGCAGATCATGAGCTGAGAGGTTTCATAACGGACAAAAGATTAATTAATTATAAAGGTTAATTAAATTTTTATTCTTTATAATTTATTCTAATTTAGAATTTTACTTTTATATTTTTTAGTTAGCTCTTTACAATTTTTTTTATTTATAATTAATTTATTATATTCATTAATTTAAAATTTTTCATTTACAATTATCGGACATGATTAATATTTGTAATCTTGTAAAGTTAAATCATAATATATAATTATCCTACCCTCATAATTAAGTATACAACTTTTCATATAATTATCCTAACTAATTTAGTTTGGCTGTCAATCAAAAGCTGGCCTATGGGAACTTCAAGCACTCAATTACGAGATTGGTGGTTTTCACTTCAGATACTTATTTTATATTGACATTAAAAATGAGTAATATATATATATATATATATATATATTAAAAAGAAATAAATGACTTGAAAGACACCTGCCTCTCTCTCTCTCTCTCTCTCTCCATATATATATATATATTTGTGAAAGTTTGTATGTAAAAGAAAAACATACCAGTGGAGGTTATGACAGGTTTAATATCTGCATGTTTAGAGAGTGCTTCAATGCATTCCTCCTTTGTCATGTGAAAGGTTAAACACTTCTCGATCAGATGCTGCACCTATAAATAAATAAATTAATTAATTAATCATATCATATATTATTTATTCATCAACGTCAGCATGATCTTATTAATTTACTACTACTATTATTATATATATATTTATATAAGAAGTAATTGATCCAGAGCAAACGAGGGAAATAGGAATTTCTCCACTGCGAAAATGAGAACATTAACTAGTAAAATTTATTAAGAATCAATCATAAAACTTACAATTCTCCAAATGTTAAAGACATAAGGGATAAAAATTAAATTAAAAATTGTAATTAATTATATATGATTGATCAGATTAAAAGAAAATTTAAATATATAAAATATTAAAAAATTAATATTAAATATCTAATTAAATTTGCTAACATACCATGTGAATGTATGAAGCAGATGAAGAGGCATCTCCCATGATCATATAAAGCACTAACTATGATTATATTCTGTCTGTGATCTCCAGCAAATATTCTATATGAAGAATTAAGAGTTGGTGGCAATGGAGCATAGAGTTTTATAAAATAAAAAGTGGGGAAGATGGTGGGGAAGGGATCAGAAGTCCCACGTGGACGATAAATGATAATTGGTTGAGAGAAGATTAGAGGAGATTTGTAAATGACCAATCCTTTGTCTTTTACCCTCTGCCATTCCCTCTCCACGTGATTTGTGGGACATACCCTGCGAAATTCCCCCAAAAAGACAAAACCACTTCATCTTTAGATGGGGTTCCTTTCTCTCTATTATTTGTCAAAATTTCTTATATTTAAATTCGGATTTTAAATTAATTTTTATAATATTTAAATATAATTTTATGTGTCATTTATATTTTTTAAAAATTAAATATATATTATATGTGTTATTTTTTTTATTTATCATTTTAAAGGATATTTACTTTATTTATCTCTTACTTTATATTTTTAAAAAAACATTTATGATCTTTTTCTAATTTTATTCCTATTATATCTAATAAATGTTTAATCACTTCATGCATTATTTGACTTTTAATTAAAAATAAATTAATAAAATATTATTTTTTAAAATTGAGGTTATTTAGGATCTTCCTTTTAATATTTGTACATTTACTTTAAATCACTAATAAAAAAAATAAAAGAACTAATATTCTGTTACACATTTTTTTTCATTACGCATAGAGATAGCTAAATCGGGTAAGAAAAATACCATTTGTCTATACCTATGGTTAGTAAAGCATGTCTAGGCAAATAAGGAAGTTGTTGTATTAGGGACACCATCTCTATTTGAAAAGAGTGAAAGTTCTTGAAAAGAGTAGTAACATCCCAAATTAGAACTCAAAAATGTGAATGAGCTCTTTCAGGATGATGGATAAATAAAATTGAGTTAGAAGAAGGCATTTCTAGGAATATGCTTGCAACAGTAGTGATAGGAGAGTCTGTGAAAAGATGCCTATGAGCTTAGAATAGGGTGTGCTATTTTGAGGCTAAGTTAGGGAGGATGAGAAAGCCCTTGGTGATCTCATTTCTGCCTTCTCTCATTGTTATTTGATAACATCTGAATTTATAGTTATTGTGATTAGAATTGAAGAGGAAGTGATGGACTTGGATGGCCATTTGATGAGGAAGGTTCCCACTAGATGTAGCTAGTGTGCTTGCATTGAAGTTGTTTGAGACTTGGCAGGCTGTAACATTGGCTTGCATGTGAGCAGTGTCTGTCATGAAATTCTATAGCCTCTTCAATACAACACATGGGTTAAGAGACTCCCCTTGAAAGATTACTTTATTCATGCAAAACCATATAGTGTAGAGAATGAGGATGAAAAGATGTGCACACTGGTCATGCAGCTAAGGAAGTGAGTGTCCTGGCAGAATGCAGGTTTTGATCCAATGGACCACATCACTCTAGTCTCACAACAAGTGGTGATCCAAACTAGAGTGTTTTGGCAAAAGGTAAGAAAATAAACAGGTGCTGAAAAGTCTCATTTTGGAGTACACAAAGTGAGGGAACCTAATGTGTTTGTAATGTACGAATTCTGCAATTAGGAGAATGTGATCGTATAGTTTTCAAAGGAAGAATTTTATTCTGGATGAAAGATGCAACTTCCAAAGCTTTCCTATAGGAAGTCAGTGACTGGTGGAGTTAGAGGTTGAGTAAGAAGTTGGTAACCTTTATAGACTATGTATGAGCCAGTGGCTAATGTAGTCTAGGCTAGCCAATTAGGGGTTCCTATAATTGTAATACCTCGAATTTTCTAAAATTAATTTTTACAATAAAATAGTTTTAAAAATTTGAAAAGAATAGGGAATTTAAAATTTTTGAAAATTCTGAAAATATAAATTTTGAAACATGGAGTGTATAAATATGATAGAAATAGATTATATGAATTTAAAGAATCTTTAGGAAATTTTAAATTTCTAATTTGAATGCTTATGAAGCAAAATTCATATTATTGGGAAATTAATTTTCAAAAAACCTTGGAAGGATCAAAACTAGGGCTACGAGTGCTTAGTGGGTGTAAAATTATAGTTGTTATGAAAGTAATCAGCTTAGTTAATTTGTGTTAAAATTTCATGGTCGCTGATGATCGGAGAATATGTCAAATTCAGACTTGAAATTTAGAAGATAAGAAAGTTTATTATCAAGGAAAATTCAAAAGACTTAAGTCAACTTTTCCTTTTCCCAAATTACCCTTCCTTGGTCGATTCTTTTCTCCTTTTCTTCAGCCTCACCTGGGTGCTTCATGCAAAAAAATACACTCTAAATTGCACTCTCATTCTTTTTCTACAACTCTTTTTCTTTCTTTTCAAGATAAGCCTTCATTCTTTCATGTTATTATCTTCTATTTTTACAGTTGATTCCTTTCTTCTTCCTCTTCAAATTGATACTAAGATCTTGTTGATTCATGGAGAAAAATTTGAGTTATGAATTTTTAAAATTCATAGTCATTATTCATGACACTGTTTAACCCATGAATCAACTTTATTTTTTTGGTGTTTCAGAGCTTGAGTCTATTAGATATAACTTGTTTTGTTGCCTTAGAACTATAATCTAATTATATATGATTAGTTGAAGAGAGATAACCTTGGGAAAATCTGAAAACTAATATACTCTTCTTTTTGTTTTTGAAGAAGTATAGAAGATTTTGTGAGGCTAGTTATGATTTACTATTTCAACTATTAAAGTCAGTAATTCTTATCTTTCTTGGGAACCATAATGCATTTGTTGCTTGTGATTTATTGAATAATGATAAAGTTGAAGGAAATGGATATTTATGATCTTATGGTAAAGCTTAAGTTTGAATGGATGAGTTGATATAATGGTTAGATCTCTATAGGAATAGCTGAGTTTTATGCATGTTTAAGTGTCTCAAATGTTTTGTGTTAAATTCCCATACAGTGGTTTAGGATTGCAAGTTATTTTCCCTATTTTTCTGCTATTGTCATGAAAATTTTTGCTCATGCGGGTCGAATCATAGTTTTTGAATTGGATTTATGATCATGCTCACAGAACCCAACCATTTTGTTCTTATGATCCAAATCAAAATTTGAACTAGATTTCTACAATTCAAATCAAATCTTTCTACCTTCTTCTTTAATCCCAATTGTGATTTATATTACGTTTGTAGTTGAACTTCCTGAATAGTTACACATTTTGGCGAGTAGACTCACATTTTTAATTGATTTCCCTCAATTTGAATTGAATCTTTCACACTTAAACCCCTTAATCCTAATCATAATTCTACTCAAATTCCATCCATAATCATGCTTGTGATTCTAATCGCATCTCTAGAATTTTACATTCCTTTCAACCTAGAAATTTACTTCTTCCTAAGAAATTCTTAAATTCCCTTTGGACTAATCTTGTAGAATCCCAACTAATTTGAGTATAACAATTAAGAAACCCTAAGAGAATAACTTATAAGCCAATATCAATAAATACAATTATTGTATATACATAATCTTATGATAACAATATTGACAATTTCCATATTAGTGAGATTGAAATATATGATTATGAGGGTATTGAAATTCATGACCTGTGTGAATAAATGTGAGATTAAATACAAAGGTGGAATTTGATCATTAAATTGATGATATCGTTATAATTTTGAGGATGTCCTCATGAGACATGAGGTGAATTGTAATTAATGATGATGAAATATAATTGATGGTTATGGAATGATAATTGATAATAATGAGATGTGTTTAATAAGATAAGATAGGGGAAAAATGGATCCCGAATCTACGAGTTCCAATATGGAGAGTGGTTTAAGGCGGGAGCATGGAGATATAAAATTGTGCTTGTGTGAGATAAGGTTGAAACAAAGTAACAAGGGGATTTATGATTGTTATTTTATTATTGTTTATCTGAATTGTTAACTTAGAAAATCCTAAAATGTAATTTAATGTGACATAGCCATATGTTGAAGTTAATGATAGCTTGAAGCCATGAGAACCTATGATTTGTTACAATGTATTATGGATGATATGATCCGAAAATATGAAAAAGTGCGTTTTCAAAAACTCAGTGGCTTTATTAGAGAACTTGGTATATAAATATGAATTAATCATATAATTGTGATGTGCATATATAAATATATATGTACCAATTATTATTGGAAGAGTTCATAAGCTTGGTAAAGATTATCTCACTGATTCTCAAATTCATTCTTCTGTAGATATATTTTTTTAGATTCTCAAGATATAGCAGCTAATCCTACTTTTGAAAAGTAAGATGGATAATGACCTTATAGAGATAACTGCTAACACCTTCACCACCATTATAGATAGTTCACTTGGCATGTATCAAATTAAAATGCATTATATAGTTTTTCTAAACTTAACAAGCTATGAGGTTCTCTACAAGATGGGGATTATTCCTTTACAACTCCCAAAGGTATTATTAATGATGGCCCTATGATGATTTGATCATTGAGGGTCTTCTATCTATGATCTTGTTGACATCAGATTTTGGTCATGCTCTAAACTCTGGCCAACGGGGGGATTCTTATAGGATCTCAAACCTGTATCCGGTTTAACCCTAGCAGAACAACAAGACGAACAAGAATCAAAGAGAGAGTAGGGATAGAGATACAGGGTTTAGCGTGGTTCGGCCAAATCCGATAGCATCAAACCCTACGTCCACGGTGGAGGTTTTTTTTTTAATACGCAAGAAGTGGTTTCAGCAGCATTTTCACTTACAGGATTGTTCTCCTTCCTCCTCTAACAATGCAATCCTATTTATAGAGGATGGAAGAGTTACATGCATTAATTACTAACTACACTGGTGTTACATCAAACTATAAATGGAAAAAATAATGAAGGGCTATAATTTGGCTGTTGCAGAGTGTAAACTATGAGGTGGGGCCCTCCTATTGATCATAGACTCGAGCTTGTAGCCATTCCCTAGCATTCGTTTTGTCATACAGTAAATCCAGTACCTCTTCGCTAGGATTCCGGGCCCAGGGGACTAGTGAATCCATGAGATGACGAGCTTGGAGCCATCGTAGAGTGAAGACAGCGAGGTCTTACAAAGGGAGTGGCCGCCTTTGTGATTATCTAGTCGAGCCGCCATTTAACAAGGCGTGGCTTGCTAAGACAAAGCTCGTTGGGGAAGGAGCTCGTTGGAGTGCTCGCGGCAGACCTGAGTCCACTGCTTCCTCCAGGCCAATTCTCGTATACAACATTAGCCCCCCAACTCTCAGTTTGCACAACGAACTGGGAGTTGAGTCCTTTCGATTTTCAAAAAGCCGAAGTCTCCTTTTTCCAGAACTATCACTTCATTTCCCCAGATAATGAACATCCGATAATTATGACCGCACTAGCTGATTCCTTTTCCGAGGCCATTAATATGGGTGGTTGGGAGGGGTGAATCTAGACCCTTCGGTGAGTCGTCATTGGTTCTACATAAGAAGGGTGATTCTTCAGCCTTGTCATACTGAGCAAGCATGGGACATCCTGACAGGCTACCACAGAGATTTCGACCTGTTTTGAAGGTGTGTATGGTTTACTGCATATGTGTTTTGGAAGATCCGTCTTCACCAGTAACGTGGGGGATTCCCACATGTATCCCAGATTATGTCCTTTCAATTTTGTCATGAGGCAATTCCTTGGCCGGCCGTGCCCCCGGTACTCCCTGAGTCAATTCCTCCGGGAGGTGCAAGTAGTCGAGGGTATAACAGATGCAGCATTGTCGCTGATTGTGCATTGGAAGGAAAAACTAGCAGTGTGCTGACCTCAAAATGAGGCCATCCACGGCCGGCCCTTTGCCCTTTTTTCTCTTTTTCTTTCCTTTTTTTTGCAGGGGCTTCTTTTGCTCCTCAACTAGCTTGTACTTAGGGTTCTCCAATGTTCCCCACTTTGTTTCGTGTCTAGGGCCTTCTGATGTAAATATACCTTGTTGAGGTCTTTTAATGAATAAGATTGGCTTTATGCACTCTTTGTCTATTGCCATTTTCTTTTGCAATATGCTCTGGCTTGAATCGTCTGTTAATCTTACACGTAATTTTGAAAATAATGTGAGCTACATGCTGGGGCAACATCGTTCTCAGGCAGCTCCTGCAAAAATATAAATGCAAAATTTACCAAATAATAGGATAGATTCGCACGCAAGCCGTAGTTCCTATAATCCTGTTAAACCCGTATGAGAGCTACAAAATGAACAGATGAGTGATCTTGTGCTCAGATAGGTAAGTGTACATGAGAGCTATAACTTAATTGAGTTCGCATGAGAGCTACGAAGCAGAGAGGTAAGTGATCTTGTGCATGGATAGGTAAGTGTGCATGAGAGCTGTAACTTAATTAAGTTCGCATGAGAGTTGTGAAGCAGAGAGGTGAGCGATCTTGTGCTCGGGGTGATCTTGTGCCCAAATAAAAGGTAATTGATCTTGTGGTCAAGGCGATCTTGTGCCCAAATAAAAGTGATCAATCTTGTGGTCGGGACTATCTTGTGCCCAAATAAAAGGTGATTGATCTTGTGGTCGGTGCGATCTTGTGCCCAAATAAAAGGTGATCAATTTTATGGTCGGGGCGATCTTGTGAGCAATCTTGTGGTCAGGGCGATCTTGTGCCCAAATAAAAGGTGACTGATCTTGTGATTAAGGCGATCTTGTGCCCAAATAAGTGAGTTTATTTTAAGCGTCTCCATGCCTCAGCGAGCCCGCAGCTCAACTGGCTAAATGAGTTTATTTTAAGCATCTCCACGGCTCAGCGAGCTCGTAGCTCAACTGGCTAAATGAGTTTATTTTGAGCATCTCCATGCCTTAGCGAGCCCATAGTTCAACTGGCTAAATGAGTTTATTTTAAGCGTCTCCACTCCTCAACGAGCCCGCAGCTCAACTAGCTAAGTTTTCATCAATTCTTCTCTGGATTAAGCTCTGGGGGGCCCAACTAAATGAAGGATTAGAATGTGAAGCCTTTCATGAGATTTGAGATATGTTGATAGCATGCGGACTATGGGCATTGCTAGCATGATAAAAGGGAACTTAGTATTAGTAATTACATTCAAAATGTTTGTACAATTTACAAATAGATGCAAGAGTTCAAAAGATCGTCCTAATAGTAGGGGACCACTCTCGCTCGACGTCCCGTCGGGATGATCCATACTGTTGTTTAGAAGGTTGCACAACGTAATCATCTAAACGACCTCTTTTGATGAGATCCTCAATAGCGTCTCGCAGTACCTAGTATTCTGAGGTGACGTGCCTGAACTCGTGATGGTATGCACAAAATTTTCCCCAGTTGACTCTGGACTTGCCAGGAATCTTCAAGGGCGGAGGTTTTTTGAAGTTTTCCTTGTCCCTCTCCATTGCGAAGATCTTGTCTTGAGCATCTAACAAGATGCTATAGGTGTTGTGGCAAGCTTGAAATGGGGGTCGTTCATCTTTGCCCTTCTTTGCGGGTTAGAACTCAGGGTTGTCATTCCCGTTCCCACAGTTATTTCTTTTCCTGCTCGAAGTTGAGCCACTTATTTTGGCTTTCTACGAGCTGAAGGTCTCGTCCCACCTGACTTGTTTCGTGACCCATTCGTAAAACTAGCCCAGATTGCCCACCGGGAATTTGTACAGGCTCTTAAACAGCTTTCCATCCCTGTGGAGTCCTGTCGAGATGGCAGCCAGAACAGCCTCATTCAAAGGTTTCTCTACATTATTAGCTTCACGCCTGAAGTGAGCGAGATAATCTTTTAGCACCTCCTGCTTGCCTTGGAAGATCGTAGCAATGTGACATGAGGGTGCGAGTGATTTCTGTAATGCCTAGTATTAATCGACAAACTTTTCTTGACATTTCTCCTAACTGCTGATGCTGGGAGCTGGGAGACTCTTGAACCACGCTTGAGGGACTTCGCCCAGAGTAGTGGGGAAGACGTGACATCTGACCAAGGAGCTACAAGCTTGGAGATCTATTTGGATGTTGAATAGGTCCAGATGGTTACACAGGTCATTGTCCCCATCATATAACAGGATGGCTGAAACTTTAAGCTTACATAGCAGGGATTCCTCCATGATCTCTCCAGAGAGAGGGGTTTACTCCCCAAAATGCCCTTGGTTATTTTAAGCGCGGGGGTGCTCCTCCAAACACTTGATTCTTTAAAGAAGACCTTCTACCATGATACCTAAGCCCCCCAGTCCTTGGCTAGGGGCTTGGTGGTTTGGTTCATTATCCTGGTCGTACGGATGACGATGTGAGGTTCACCCTGGGTTGGCTTTACCGGAGTGTCCAGCATCGGGTATGGCATATTTAGTCCACACTTGCACATTATGGGCTTGTGCCTGCATTAGTATTGTGACTGTCTTAGTCAGTTCTCCCATCATATGCTCAAGTTTCTCCTGATGCTAGAGCTAGGTTTACAATACTCCGACATTATTGACGATGAAGACCGATTGTACAGAACTGGCTGAGAGGCCACCCGTAACTGCTCCAATGATAGGAGTAGCAGACAAGCCCGTCATTGAGACATGACCATCTAGAGTATGACATCGTGCGTTTGAGGCCCTAGTGACTCTTCCTTTAGCCATCGTAGCGAAGAATCAACGAGAACAGGTGAGATCCCCACAGACGGCGCCAAAATGTTAACGTCGAATTTTGGTCACACTCCAAACTCCAACTAATGAGGGGATTCTTATAGGATCTCAAGCCTGTATCTGATTTGACCCTAGCAGAACAATGAGATGAATAAGAATTAAAAGGAGAGTAGGGATAGAGATACAGGGTTTAGTGTGGTTTAGCCAAATTCGGATAGCACCGGACCCTACGTCCATGGTGGAGGTTTTTTTTTAATACGCAAGAAGTGATTTCAGCAATGTTTCCACTTACAGGATTGTTCTCCTTCCTCTTCTAATAATGCAATCCTATTTACAGAGGATGGAAGAGTTACATGCATTAATTACTAACTACAGTGGTGTTACATCAAACTATAAATAGAAGAGACAATGAGGGGCTATAATTTGGCTGTTGCAGAGTGTAGACTGTGAGGTGGGGCCCTCCTGTTGATCATAGACTCGAGCTTGTAGCTGTTGCCTAGCATTCATTTTGTCATACAGTAAATCTAGTACCTCTTCGCTGGGATTCCGGGCTTAGGGGACCAGCGAAGCCATGAGATGACGAGCTTGGAGCCATCGTAGAGGGGAGACAACGAGCTCTTATAAAGGGAGTGGCCGCCTTCGTGATTATCCAACCGGGCCGCCATTTAGTGAGGCGTGGCTCGCTAAGACAAAGGTCGCTGGGGAAGGAGCTCGCTGGGGTACTCCCGGTGGACCCTAGTCCACTGCTTCCTCCGGGCCAATTCTCGTATACAACAGATCTTTTTGCTAACTTTTTGGAATTGTATATAGCATGGCCATAAGATCCTTTACGACATAGTTAGTTTAACCTATACTTTTGATCCTTTTCATGTTATAGGCTAAACTAACTTTTGTTTTGCTTGTCCTCAAAAAGAATATATAGGTTATGAAGATGAATGACTTATAAAACTAGCTAGTGAAATGTATGAAGGTTTTGGGTAGTTGTTAGGCAATGTCCTTGTACATTATTTCAAATATGTATATATATGTATTTTAATAAATTACTTTTCCTACTCATAAGTTTATGGTTCTTTAACCCAGAAAATGAACTTGATAAAAAATGTTTAGAAATTATTGAAGCAAGCAAGAGTAAAGATACATGATAAATAGGTTATAAGCTAGTCCTTATCATCTGAAAGATTGATAATCACACCAGACATGGTAAGGAAACTGGGTTATGATAGTAATTGAGATAAGGATTTAAGAAATGTAGGTAGCTAGAGTTGGGGGATATGATGCTTGAAATTTTTTGCACATCGCATTGCTTGGATGCTATGTCAAAGAGGTCATTGACTACTTATAGGCCTAGAAGCAATATATTAGTTTCTATTTTCAAATGAGGTCCTCTGATATTGATAGATTGCCCATTTCCCACTTGCGATTGAAGATGGTTTTGGATCAAGCTAACACCAATAATGATCTTCCTCCATCTCTAGGTTGGGTTAGATGAAGTTTGAAAGATGTTTTCTATGACTCCTTTAACATATTTAGCTATAAAAGTTTAAGCCAATAAAGAGGCTAGTTGAGAGGTAATTCTCCAAACATGCTTGCATGTCCAAACTTGGTTAAATTCATCCATTCTCTTGAGTCCTATGCCTCCCATGGCCAGCTGAGTAGAAAGCACATCCCAAGATATTAAGTGGATAACATTTCTATTTGAGGCAACCTTCCACCAAAAATTCCTAATAATTTGCTCAATCTTTTGCTAGCAATTTTTGGATAGCACAATAGTAGCCATTTGGAAAGTAGGTATGGAGTTTACTTGCAGAGAACAAGCCTTATAACCTATGATAGCATGTTGCCCTTCCATCCTTGTAGTTTTTTATAGATCTTATTAAGGACTTCCTTCTCTACGGTCTTTTTGTCTTGATACCCATCAATGTAAGTGTTAGAATTTTTTAGCTAGTGAACATAAATATCTAAATGTGCACACAATATTACACTTGATGGATTTAGTTATTGGTGAAACTGCTAGGTATTCATACCTAAATGGTATGTTCTTTGTGAATGTTGTCATTAATATTGGTCCACTCTAATTAGTGATCAACCAATCTTATAATACAACCATATGACTGTTACATGCAATAAGAAAGAAAATGCTTTCTAAATTCCAACATGTGTTGTTTCTCATTTATGACAAAATTATTGAGGAAAGATGAAGATATGTCTTTTGGTTCAATCCTCAAGATAATTCATGCCTATTTTCTAGCTAGGTGGATCGAATGTGTGAGGAAGCAAAATGTGTCTTTTCAATCTCCTTCACATGTGATTATGTTTAATTTACTAAACATAAGGTGGAAATTAACCACACCAATAGTAAGAAATTTATATGGCTTATTATTAGAAATTAAATATGTGTTCATCTCCTATAACTATTGAGGAAGAGAAAGAGAAGAAGGGTAAGAGAAAAAAACTCTTAATACCTCATGTATGATTTTTAAGCTTAATTACACTTCATTATTATGGGATAATGATGGAATTAAGTGTTATAGTTATAACTTTTGGGTATGTAACCATTAGGCAACCAAAAGACATATTTTTTAGGTAATGTAATTGATGCTACTATATAAGTGAGTTCAATCATAATTTGGAAAAATCATACACACTCAGTTATTCTATTGGCTCTTAATTTAAAGACTATCCTGGAGTCTTTATTGTGCAAGACAAGGAGTGAACAAGTCTTCTATTATACTTTTAAGCTTAATTCCTCATGTATGATTTTTAAGCTTAATTACACTTCATTATTATGGGATAATGATGGAATTAAGTGTTATGGTTATAACTTTTAGGTATGTAACCATTAGGCAACCAAAAGACATATTTTTTAGGTAATGTAATTGATGCTACTATATAAGTGAGTTGAATCATAATTTGAAAAAAGCATACACACTCAGTTATTCTATTGGCTCTTAATTTAAAGATTATACTTGAGTCTTTATTGTGCAAGACAAAGAGTGAACAAGTCTTCTATTATACTTTTCATAGTATTAACTTAGTTAATAATCCTAGGCATATTTTTGGGGCTATTTCTATCACCCTAAGGCTGTTTTACAAGATCGTTGGGATCAAAAGTTTTTTGTGCATTGTAGCTTATTGATGCGACTATTGACACCGATCAAAATTAGAAATTTATAAATTGAAGCTACCTAACTACTTGTAGTATAGGCAACACTGGGTCAAGCCCTTGGATCATTTTAGGATGATGATATCAATCAAATTAGGAGCTGGAAATGGGGGGGTTTGGCAGAACTACAATAACAGAAATCTAACAAAACAGAAACTAAAATAGAAATAAACAAGCAACCAGCCAAGGGAATCAACTTGAGATCAATGCATCCTTGATCACTTAATAATCATTCAATTGTTGATAATCATAATAAGGATCCCTAAAATGATTAATAAGTCCTATGTAGAACTCAGTCACAAACAATCCATCAAGATCTCAATGCATTGCTTAGTTTTCTTATCCTCTTCTAAAGGTGATTATCAAAATCTCAGTAACCATATTAATATCTAAATCAAATGGATCCATTCAACTCATATATCACAATAAAAATAAAGAGGAAAAGAAGAGAAGTGACTAACAATTTGAATGCAAAATGAAGGAACAAGATCTCCACATTAATCTTCAAGTGTCAACCCTTGGATGATTACAAAGTTAGCCTTC
>JANHAO010010437.1:0-17661 GCA_026873985.1 Saraca asoca
TGAAATACAATTTAATAAATTATAATTATGTTACATCACATAATAAATGTAAAGGACATATTAGGTTCCTGCAAGTCAGCTTCTACAGGTTTACTTTTTATGGGCGGGCCCTTTGATTTGACGTTTGCTGGGGAGGTACTCGAACTCTCCTATGAGGTTAAGAGCTGGGAGCTAGCTGAGGTAAAGAGCTAGATGAGGCAGCGAGCTAGCTGAGGTAAAGAGCTAGATGAGGCAGCGAGCTAGTGAGGTAGCAAGCTAGCGAGGTAGAGAGCTAGCTGAGCAATCTAGATGACTTAGACCCTTCCAGCTGCACTTGGCCTTTTACCAACCCACCCAAATAATGTACACAACATAAGCCCCCCAACTCGTAGTGCGCTCTGCGGACTGGGATTTAAACTTCTACTGGCAAAAGCTTAACATGCCATGTGAGATGAATAAATTCCTACAAATCACAGTTTAAAAGATTTAAATAGAATGAATGTCCATAAGCCAATCGACTTTGGTAGTAAATATTAATGAATCATGTGATTTAGCATAAATGGGCTTTCAGCCAAAAAAATCATGATTTCAAAAGCATATATCATATTAAATGACCAAAGAGGTCACTCAGATGCATGATGAGCAGGGTGTTTGGAGTGTCAGCGGGGTTCCATTCTAGGGTTCTCGTGGAGTTTGACCCAATGGAGTTCAACCCAGACATAATTTTACCGTAGAAAAGTGCCTTGTAAGAGAGGGTGGCCAAAGCTGATTAGGTGCAATTTAACCATCACACTCATGCCTAGAGGTATTGTCCCATTGTTTGACAATCGCTTCGGGGTTTTGTCCCCTTTAGTAGGGGGCACCTTGGCTGGTGTAAGTATGGGTATTTATCAAGCGCATCTGTGCAACCTACTTGGACACTCAGTAGTGTAATTTCAACTCTGAGAGAGAGAGAGTAGAAAAACAACTGTAATAAAATATTCAATGCTGGGATAAGAAATTGCATCCAACTCAATCAAGCAAACATGGAATGAGAACTTAGCTTTGTTCAAGAGTGAGCCATAGTGTTGTTGGTGTTAGCCCGTGAGACTAGGCTGTGTGAACTCAAGGTCTTTTGGAAGGTGAGGGAAAGCATCCTTTTCAATTGCGCCATCAGCCAAAAAGGATATTTCATGCACCATAGTCTGGCGTTAATGTCCCTTGTGACGTGGGCCCTGTGAGTGTGAACTTGGTAACCGATAGAGACTATATGAAAGGGTCACAGATTCACCATAGGATTGGACTCCGGATTGGATCTCGCTGTGAAGTGTTGAGCTCGTCACTCAGCCCAGCTCTAAAGTGTGTTCGTACGGGTAAGGCATTATCTCCAAAATGCATGGCCGCGTAAACTTTGTTGTTAAACCCGGACACCATGCTTGTGCACAAGCCCCCCACTGGAACTAAAGGTTGCATGGCTGGATTGGGGGCTGGTCGTCAAGTTCAAACCCTGTATGGTTGCTGCGAGGGCATGCTGCTGGCTGTGAAGAATGGACTATAGCATGCAGTGAACTTGGCATCGAAACAGAACTGCAGTTGGTTAGTTGTGATCGAAGAAGGCTATTGCAGGTTGCTGTCGCGAGGACTGTTGCACATTGAAGGAAGCCTACCACTTCTATTGTCGCATGGTCTCCATGCTCACATCTAGAGCCATCTTGGCATGGCTTTGCTGCCATGGACTCTCTGGGTCATCTGAGCATGGCCCAAGTGTAAGGACCCAACTATTGCATGGGCTGCGAGTTTGACATGGAAGCAAACCGTAGTTGAGGCGTGAGCTTGTCTTCTTGTGGGTTGCAGTTGGACTGACAAGGGATGACCAGTATTGGACGCGAGCTTGTCCTCACTTATATTGCTGCATGGACCCCTTGTGTAAGTTACTACATGGGATGCATCCGTGGGGGAGTCAAACATCAGCTGGGTGAGTGCTCATTGCCTCACAAGTTGTGACCTGCTGTATGGTTGTAGGCTCGACACTGAGGTGGACCACGACTAGGACATGTGTTCACCATCACGCGAACTTCGAGCTGCTACAGGGCCAAACTTGTCATTACGTAGCTGCAAAGACTAAGCTGCAGTTGGAGGCTTGCTGCTGCATAGGTTGAAAGGAGTTATGCTTCGTCATCAGCTAGACTGTTGCATGGACTCTTCATGTGAGCTTCTGTATGGATTGCAAGTTAGTGTTACCGCATGCTACAAGGACCGATCTGCTGTAAGCAAACTCGATTGCATTACATGGCATTTATTGAGTCATTGCAGGGTCAGAGTGAGGGCTCGTCAATGTACCAAACTGCTTCATGGCTTATGCGCTCATCTATCCAAAAGCGGATTAATGTCAAAAAGAAGCCCTCCGCTCATGGGTTGGAGACCTTCACGGGCTATCTTCATGGCGATCTGTGCAACTGCAAGTTGAATGCTGTTGCTGCTGTCATTACAGCTTCTAGTAGTGGTGAGATTCAAGCAGGTCAACTTTCACAGTAGAAATCAACCAAGATGCAGGTGGAGTCCCCACAGATGGCACCAAAATGTTGACTATGAAATTTGATTCGTACAGAGGACCCAAATCTCAGCCAACGGGGATGATTCGGTGGACCCCAAACTACACCCTGGTGCAGAAAATGGAGAAAGAAGAAGAAGAACACAATATTTTTTAACGTGGTTCGGTCAAATTCGGGCGGTACCGGACTCTACGTCCACAGTGATTTTATTTATCAAGGAAGTTACAGGATACAAGTGTTTATACATGGCTCCCCCATTTTGACAGAGTTCCGACATACTTTTCCAGAGATCTCTCTTTTACAATGGCGTATCCCCTTATTTATAAAAGCAGGGGTGAAATATAATTTAATAAATTATAATTATATTACATCACGTAATAAATGTAAAGGACATATTAGGTTCCTGCAAGTCGAGTTTTGTAGGTTTACTTTTTGTGGGTGGGCCCCTTGAGTTGACGTTTGCTGGGGAGGTACTAGAGCTCTCCTATGAGGTTAAGAGCTAGGAGCTAGTTGAGGCAACGAGCTAGCGAAGCAGGGAGCTAGCTGAAGCAGAGAGCTAGTGAGGTAGCGAGCTAGCAAGGCAAAGAGCTAGCTGAGCAATCTAGATAACTTAGACCCTTTCAGCTGCACTTGGCCTTTTGCCAGCCCACCCAAATAATGTATACAACAAGAATCATATAATTAATTATACTATATCATCACTTGCTTCATGAAATCAAAACTCAAACCGCAAATGTTTAGACATAGATAATGATAGGAAATTAAATTTAGGATAATAATTAGCTAAAAAGGATTTTTTGATCCCTTACTTTTTAATTATCCTTTTCCTTTTTTTGAAAAAAAAAAAGGTTAAGTTGTTTATAATCAAATATAAATATCGTATTATTAGAAATGTGGTTTTAGTTATAAAATTTGTCATCGATTCAAGATTTATAAATTTGATCTTACCATTTAAATTAAGAAAATTGGTTTGATCAGAATTTTATTTATAACATTAATCTGCTCAAATGGATTATACTTCTTCCATAAATCTAAACTTATTGTCCTAATTAATATTAATGATATGTTAATTAGAAGAAAAAAAAGAAAGTTATAAAAGGATCATAGGTTAAATATTTTATTTAAAAAATAGATAAAATCATTGGGAATAGAAACCATAAAGATTTATCATTTTTTATGTTTTAGAATATCATACTTTATTATTTTTTTCATTGTTTATCCAAATTATGATTAAAAAGATTTATTCAAAAATGTGAAATAGGCTATTAGTATACAAAATGCCAATGGAACCATATAATAGTTATTCCATATTATCTCTTATTCCATAATATTAAAATTCAAATTACAAAAATTTAGATAGGTATAATGTTAGAAATTTAATTTGTAGTTGAGTTGGAGATAATGATAAATTAATTTTGGAATAATAGTCAACCCAAACGACTTTTCTAATCTCTTACTTCTCATAAATGTGCTATCAAATATGTAATTTTAGTTAAGATAAAATCTATCATCCATTTATAATTGATAAATTTGATTTTACCATTTAAATCATCAAAAACTAGTTTGGTCAAAATTTTACTTAGTATATTAATATACTCAAATAGATTACATTACATCAAATTCAAACTTACTGACCTAATTAATTAAGTGTCCATTTCAAACTTTTGCCACCATTCTCAAATTTCCTTGCCATCTATCAATGTTTTGCGGAAACTCAAATAAGGTGAAAAAAGAAAGATATTTTAGTCTTCTGCTGCAATGAGATATAACCAATCTATAAGCACTCCTCCTAGTAAATATAACATCTAAATTACCTTTATTTTCTCACAAAGCATAATCAAATAATGACCCTTCCTCCTTACATGTAGCTAATAATTAGATTAAAGTGTATAAATTTTTTAAGTAGAGATATATAATCCCAACACTTCATTAGCTCCAATTGTGTCATTCACAAGAAATTCTAAAATCATCATTTTTCCCTTGAAGTTGTGTTTAGGAGACATCAGCTAAGGACACATCAAAAGCTTGCTTTGAACCAACCACGAATATCAACATATTTTCTGAAATAGAAACAAAACCTTAAAAATGTCCAAATTAAATCACTGGAAAAAGGCAGTCAACTATATTCCCAAAAAAAAAAGGCTCCACAAATTAAGATTAGGACCTTGTAACACTGTAACAAAGATTAAAAATAAAATGTCAACAATGAAAGAATAACCTCCTTCTTTTACTTTAGAAATTATACCATTTGAAGTAGTGCCAAAAGTGATATCAAATAATTGGACATGATTTTGAGATGGCAAAAAAGAAATAAATCTTAAGAGTCATTATCAAAAGATTAAGAGTAGTTAGGATCACATATTTCCAAACATATTTGATCAAATAAAATAATTTGATAACAGTCAGGATCTAAAAATCTTCTACTACTCATAGAAGTTCCTTCTTTAGGACCATTATACTCTCATATCTTAAATGTAAAGAAATTGAAGATGCGGAGAGGTTGTTTGAAATTTTTCTTGTGAAAGAGTTAATAACATAGAATAATGTGATGTAAGGAAAAGCTTAATAAAAGGATAAAAATTTATATTGAAAAACTAAAAAGTTACAAAATTAGAGTTGAAATAAATTGAGATAAACACCTTAAGAATTTAATGATACAAAGGAAGAAAGTCAGCAATACTTGGAATTCATGGATTAAGAAGTGATAAGCAAATGAGGATCTTTAGTAAAGGGAGGTGAAATGAAAAGAGCAAGGCTTCAAAGGAGCAAATGAGAAGCCTAAAATATCAATTCGTCAAAGCAAAGTAAAAGTGTATGAATATAATGGTTTGAATTTGATTTTAAATGTTAATTAATATTCGATTTTTTTATTTCTGTCGTTAAATTTCAAAAACTCATAGATAAAAAATATACTAATTATTGTAGATGTAAATATTAAGAAGAAGAAGAAGAATTTATTTAGTATCTCGTAAAACACTTAAAATTTTGTAAGATTATGAGAAAGTACAATTTAACAAAAGAGACAAAATAATTTAACAATAAACAATAGAATATTAATTATAAAATCAAAATTTAAATCGAAAAATTTATATTAAATATAAAGATAATGATAGAAATTTAATTTTTAAAATATTAATTAAGATTTAATTTTCTGATTTTTGTAACTTAATTTCATAAGCTCATAGACAAGAAAAGTAAAGATAAGTATACAACAAAATCTCAAAAAATAATTAAATTAAAATTAGAAACTTGTGATAAACATAACGATAGAAAGTTAATTTTAAAAGATTAATTAGAATTTTATTTACTGATTCTAAATTTTTCCTATCAATTCTTAAAAAAATTTAAAAAAAAAGATAAATAAAGAATAAAATCTAGATGAAAAAATCAAACTTAAATTATAGAACTTAATACAAGGATAATAGTAGTAACTTGATTATCAAAGATTAATTGGGATTTGATATATTAAATTTCTATCTTTTAATTATAAAAAGTTAAAGAAGATAATAATATAAATAAATAAATAATAAAATCTAAATTTATAATTATATAATGTGGCTTCACTAGAAATAAGAATGATGTGACATCGCTAAAATATGCTGATGTGGCATTACCAAAAGAAAAAGCTTTCTAAATAATCTCTTTTATTAAATAATATAGATATCTTTTTAAAATATTATATTGTTACAATTTGCAATTTATATAAAAAAAAAGTTGATATATGTTTCATTTCTTAACTTTTTTAAAAAATGAATAAAATTTCATTAATAATTTTATATTTTAAAATTACTATTATATTTTAAATATAAAATATACATTATATTTTTTATTATAATCAATGATTCTAGTTTATATAAAAAAATTAATATGGTCAAATATGTTTTTAAATATAATATTATAATATTATAATTTATAATTATTTATTTTCTTATTTTAATGTTTTTAGACATAAAATTATAAAAATTTTAAGATTTTTTATTTAATAATATTGCATTCTTGTCATTTATATATTTATCGAATCAACATTATTTAATTTTGATAAACTGTCATTTTAAATTTGTAAGAAGATTATGATATTTTAAATCATATATTATTTGATAATATTATATATTTAAAATATAATCATAATTTTAAGATAGAAAATTTAGTGATATATTTTTTATTTTACATTTAAAAAAAATTTAAGATTCTTTTTAGTAATATTATGTTATTATTAATTTATATTATGAGAAAATCATTGAGATACAGCCCATACTTTTTATTATAATCATTAATTTACCTATCTTATAATCAAATATATTTTAAAATATAATATTATGTTGTTGCAATTTATATAAAAATTTAATAGATGTTTGATTTTTAACATTTTTTAAACATAAAATAAAATTTTATTACTAAATTTTCTATTTTAAAATTATGATTATATTTTTAATATAAAATATGATGGAACATGCTTTTTAACGCAATATATAATCATTAAATTGTAATTTATATAAAAAATTAAGATACTCATATATGTTTCTAAATGTGTTATATACTTAAATAAAATAAAATTAAGAACATTGTATGTATGTCTGTGTAAATAGAAATATTATAACATATGTAAGTGGTGATGAATTTAATCGAAATTATAATTATCATTTAAAAAGTTTTAATATTTAATAATATGGAGTAATTTAGATTTACATGTCATCGGGTTAATAACAATATGGATAAACTTAATTGGAAATTAATCTAAATAATAATTATATTGTGTCAAATTAGTCCGGTGTTACTTTTAAACGAATTGACGCGGCACTGTCCATTTAAGTTTGCCATATTATGTTCTAAGACCCTTTATAAAAAAAGTGATTGCAAACAATTTTTTCTGTTTTGTTGTTTTAAAAGTTATTTTCATATTGCTATGCTAAAAAATTATTTTTAAAAAACAGGAAAAACCCAAAATAACCTAAAAGAGATTCAAATATACCTAAAGCTTCTATCATTCTTGAGGAGTAGGACAATAATTTTCAACTAGACCTTTTTTTTTTCCTTTTTGATCTATGGAGGGGAGTGAGGAGGGGTTTGTAAAGGATTAGCAGAGTTTGATTTATTGATCTATATAATTTTAAAATTTGGATTTGGTCTAATATATTAAAGAAGTCTAATATAATCTGTTAATTTATTTAAAAATTTACTTGTATAAATAGATTCAAATTAGCCACAAACCCATGCCAAGCATGGGAAAACTACAGTGAAAAATTGAAATAAATGAATTATTCGAAATAGTTTAGTGTAAAATATTTTAAATTATATGGAAGAATCATGATTATCATATAAACACAATTTGATTTGAATTTAAAAAAATAAAAGCACAATAAAGGCAACAGTGGAACTATTGCACACGTGTAGAACAAATACAAACATGAGATTTTGCATTAAGTAGAAGTGTAACAATGACTCAACAATTTATCATGTCCCTGTCACTGTAAATTCCTAAATATTTCCTTAAAAATAACATTTCTGGTTTAATTTGTTGGCTCGTCATTCAAAATCCATACTTTCAAATCAGTTATGCTCCTAACTTTTGACATGTCACATATAATTATCTATGATTATATATTGACCTTGGTAGATAAAGGTCAACAAGTGAAAAAGATTGACCTTCACTTTTGTTGATGGCCAAACAAAACAAACTCGGAAGTAAAATTGTAGAGTTGAAGGGCACTCGTGAGTTAGAAACATTCCAAAGATATAAACAATATTACTTAAACCAAATATAGATATAGATATATATATATATATATATATATAAAACACCAATATGACTTCATGATATAACTTTGGCTTTTAAAAGAAACTTAAATAATTTTATATTATAGTAATTTATACTACAAGTAAATCATTGAGATATACCTCATTTTTTAACTATAGTAATTGATTTATTCATTTTATAATTAAATATATTTTAAACGTAATATTTTAGTATTGTAATTTATATAAAAAGTTAATTTATGTTTAATTTTTAAATTTTTAGTAGAAAATAAAATTTTATTACTAAATTTTTAATTTTAAAATTAAGGTTATAATTTGAATAAAAAATATGATCAAATATATTTTTAAAAGTAATATAATTATTGTAACGAGATATGCCCATATTTTTATTATAATCATTGATATATAATTTATATAAAAAAAAAAGTAATATGATCAAATATAATTCTAAATGTAATATTATATTATTGTAATTTATAATTATTGATTTATTTATATTATATATTTTTACATGTAATATTACAAAAATATTAAGATTTTTTATTTAGTAATATTATATTTTTGCAATTTATATATTTGCCTAAATCTATAATATTTAATTTGATTTTGGTAAACTATCTTTTTAAGTTTTTTGAGAGATTATGATAATTTAAATCATGTATTATTTAAATATATCTTATATTTAAACTATAACATAATTCTAAAACATAAAATTTAGTGATAAAATTTTTATTTTAAGTTTAAAAATAGTTTAATATTCTTTCAAGTAATATTATATTATTGGAAACTATATTATGAGCAAACCATTGAGATAAACCCTGTATTTTTTTTTTAATATAATCCTTTATTTTTCTCATATTATAATCAAATAGGCTTTTAAATATAATATTATATTATTATAATTTGTATAAAAATTTGATATATGTCTATTTTTTAAACTTAAAATAAAATTATATTTCCAAAATTGATATTTTAAAATTATAATTACATTTTAAATATAAAATATGATCAAATATATTTTTAAACGTAATATTATATTGTTGCAATAAGATATACATCATATTTTTTATTATAATATGTGATTTTCAATTTAATAAAAAAATAAATTTGATCAAATATATTTTTAAATGAAATATTATATTTTTACTATTTATAATAATTGATTTACTTATACTATATGCTCTTAAACCTAATACTATAAAAATTTTAAAATTTTTTATTTAGTAATATTATATTGTTTCAATATATATTTATCAACATCAACATTATTTGGTCTGGATAAACAACCTTTTCAAATTTATAAAGAGATTATGATATTTTAAATCATGTTTTATTTAATCATATTTCATATTTAAAATATAATCATAATTAAAAATAAAAAATTTAGTAATAAAATTTTATTTTATATTTAAAATAAATGTTTAAGATTATGTAAACATACCAAATAAGAGTATTGTTCTTACATGAAAATAGGAGGAGTAAATTATAATCATCGTATATCTTATATCGATAACGAGGATTAAAGCATAAGACTGAACTTACGTGGCCAAGAAAGAAGGTTTTCTAAAGAGCCTTGTCTATTAAATACTATAGACCAATGTTGATTGAAGAAGTACTTGCGATTTCAAAATTAGAGAAAATTGTACTCGTATTTTGTTTCTGTTTGAAAACCTTAGATGCTATGGAAAAATAGATTGATCCATATATTTATTGTGATTGTATTGGCAAAAGCTTCAATTATCTAAACACAAGAAATTGTATGTGTTGAGCCCTCCAAGAAATTGTGATGGTAAGAGTGTCTAACACACACAAATTTATATTATTTTTTGGATATCCTTAATGCTTTTTTTGGAATCGAGTTGTCTATAATTGTTTCCATTTCATTTCAATAAAATTGATTTCAATTTATTTGTAAATGAATTATATTATTTAGAAATTATATTAAAAATAATAATTTATTAAACTCTTCATTTGGGACCAATAGATTGACGAGACAGCAAGCTATCTTTAGGTGACTTGCACGCATAGCACAATCACTTACACACAATAGAAGTGGTTCAATAAGTATGCTCTGATAATCAAATCAGTAACCTTATAGAATTTCAGTACATGTAGTGAAGATGATTTAAAGAAAGGATAGCTGTCATTATACATGCGTGCCGAGCATGTCAATTGTCATGCTCTTGGACAAATGATATACGGCCACGTATCTTCAACATATTGGTAGCATCAGTCAAATTCCCTATGGACGGTTGTTAAAATCACATTGTTTTTGTATGTTTGGGTCATATTTTTTGTCATGTGTCAGTCAGATGGTTAATTCACTAGGCCTTTGTTTGGTTGAATTCTAAAAAGGAATCGATTGACGAAATATAGCAGATTGGTCAGTCTAGGTCTTTGGCTACTCCTGTCATAGTCACTTCTTCAAATAGTCTTGATTAATTGTTTGTGGTCAATGGAAACTAATGACCACTCTGGGCTATGTCATTTGCAAATGAATTGTTTTGTTTAAAACGTATGCAACAGTAAATTGAATCCAATTAAAAGGAAGATTTTGATGGCATCATGGCAAATAAAATATTAGAATAAAGGTAAAGGGTTTTATAAAAACATGCATTTTACGTCAAATGAAATGAATTCTAGTGCAATCCTTAACAAATTTGATGGATTTCAAAATGGCACCATTTAAAAAAGAAATTCATTTGAAAATAAAATAAAATATTATTTTTAATCACTCCAAATAAGGGGTAAAAGATTTCCGATAAGATATATATATATAGGCATATTAAGAGAGAATACTATTTTTATATAAAAGTGAAAGGAGTAAATCATAACCATCTGATCTTTGTATTGATGGTCAAGATTAAAACATAATAAAAAGTCATATGATTACTTAAAAATGCCATATGATCATAACCTTCAATTATGTTTTAATCTTGGTCATCAATGCAAAGATCTAGTGACCATGATTGACTACTCTCACTCCTATATAAAAATAATACTCTCATTTGATATGTCATATATATATATATATATATATAACAAATCAAACTTTTAATGCAAATGTCATTGTAGCAATCTAAACTCTTTTACATGAGAGAAGAATTCTATTGAACCTGTTAGCTCAAGAAACATGCAATCCTTGATGGAGCAGAAAAACTTCATTAACAAGTATCTTCAAACCTTAGGCCAACAGATTTTAGTTGACATCCCGTACCAAATAGGAGAAACTTCAAGTAAGCAAATAGAGAAACCTTTGTTCAAACCATATCAAATCCCTCAAGATAGACAAAAAGAGCTTATCTTCCCTCAAAAGTTAAATCTGATCAATATAATTGATCATAAGATAAAACAAATAGACTAACAATTAACACGTTCCATGGTAGTTCTCAAGACATCTCCACCAAAGGACAAATCTGAGGCAAACTCTAGCACACATAGATTCCAAACTTTAGATAAAACCTCTAAAGTATCTTCAGATGGTGAAAACCCAAGGTAGAAGCCCTTAAGAGAAATACCAACTAGAGAGCTGCATAAAAGCTCTATTACCCTAAAGCCAGTTTTCCTAACCAAATAATAGAAGAAAGGCCTCGAATCCTTCAAAATTCCTACAAAGGGAATAACATCTATGAAAGGAACATAAATGGCCAATCTAAGTGTCAAATTCTCAATACTTTTTAGCAAATGACCATGATTAGTAATGCTTGCTAAACTGCCCACATATATGATGACTCCACAACAGTCCACATCCTAGTATCTGGTTTTACTTGCTAACTCAAAAGATGATGGGATAAATATCTCATTGATAAGGAAAAAGTTCAAATTCTAACATTCATCAAAACCAATGCCTAAGGACTTGCTATTATATATTCAAAATGACAAACAATTATTGATTCCATCAACACTTTGATGTACACTATCACCAACCACTTCAGAAGAGATCCTATCCTATGGAATCAGAGGAGATCCTACCTATGGAAAGATAAGTTTGCATAATTACTTTCAAATCTTAAGTGTAGAACCTTATCCATATTTAGGGGCTATAAAGATACCTTATTCAGTAGGATCTACTCTAAAACTAATAGCAACCAACCCTTCTGGAATGAAAAATTCCTAGCAGGTCTTCCTTAATCCTTAAGAGATAAGGTTAGGGAAAAAATAGAAATAAATTTAATGGCATAATTCCTTATGAGCAACTTACCTATGGTTAGCTTGTAAGTTATGTCTAAAAGGTAACCCTTAAAATCTGCCAAGATGACAAAATCCAAAAGTAATCAGCCAAGGAGAAATCCTAAAATAGAAAAAAATTAGGATCTTTCTATAAACAATTTTGTTTTACTTGCCCAAAAACCTTCAAACCAAAATATAGGCATATAGTTAATCAAGTGAAGTCCAACCAACAAAACTAAAAACCTTATAGGAAGAAACACCACTAAAAAAAAAGTTTGTTCCTCTGCCAAACCAAGATGTTAGACAAGTCTACTTTAAATGCAATAAGCCAAGACACATAGCAAAATACTATAGATTAAATAAGAAGATAAGAAACCTTGAACTTGAAGAAAAAGTTCTTAACCAAATTAGCAATAGCTAAAGAATCTTCTGAAACAAATGAATTCCCAAAAGAAGTTAATCAAGTTTAAGAAGACAATCAAATCCAAAATGATGACCTTTCTTCTTCTAAAATAGAAGACTCATTGTCAGAAAAAGGGCTAAATGTTCTTACTAAAGAATAGGATCTTCTTTTTGAGATCACTGGTTCTATATCAGATGACGAGCAAAAAAACAACCACCTCTAAAAAGTGAAGCAAACCTTAGACAAACATTCAATCTCTTACAAACAACCTTTAAAATAATTAAAATCTTAAAAATATTTTAGAATAATTCAACACAAAATGTACCAAACTATAACCCTATAGGATTGGCAATCTGAAGTCAATCTTCTCAAAACAAAAATAAAATAATAGCAAGAATACTATAATTAAGTTCTTTTAAATCTATAAGAAAATTAGACAAAAAACAAAAAGAAAGAGGAGGAAGGTATCACAAAAGAATGATTCTTAGAAGTAATTTTGAAAATATCCATTCAAAAGTAGTATATTCCTATGAAAATAATAACAACAAATGAATATATAATTGAAACAATTACCTTGTTCAACATAGATACTGATCTTAATTGTATACATGAAGGTTTAATACCTACAAAATATTTAAAAAAAATAAAAGAAGGTTTAAATTCTGCTAATGGATCTAAGTTACAAATCAATTACAAACTTTCAGATGTAATAATAAAAAATTCATCTTTCAAATTTAATACTTCTTTCCTGTTAGCAAAAAATATGACTAGTAGAATAATTTTAAGATCTCCATTCATACAGAAAATCATGTCATTTTCTATAACTAATGAAGGCATAATTATTGAAAACTTAGGACAAAAAATAGGTTTTTTAGTTTATAAAGAAACCAATTTTAAAAGATTTAAATATGGTAGAATGTAAAGAAAATCAAATAAACTATGTTTCTAAAGAAATCTCCTTCAAAAGGATAAAGTAACAATCAGCTACTTTAGTTGCTCAGGGAAAAATTACATTTATAGAAAACAATATATAAACTCAAATTTATTCAAATATTCTAAATGCTTTTTGCAAAAGGAAGCAATATATGGTAGATTTACTATATGAAAAAGATTTTTCTAAAAAATAAATCTCTACTAAAGCTTGCCTAATACAAATGAATCAAAAACTCCTTGAGTATTGTCAAAAGGAGATTAATGACATAAAAGGATCATCAAAAAAGGCAAGAGTCTTTGGTCATGTTATGCCTTTTATGTAAATAAGAAGATAAAAATTGAATGAGAAACACCAAGAATTTTAATAAACTACAAACCTTTTAATAAACCTCTTCAATGGATTCAATATCCTATTCCAAATAAAAAAAATTACTCAATCGTTTACACTCTACAAAAGTATTTTTGAAATTTGATATGAAATTGGGATTTTGGCAAATTCAAATAAAACTTGAGAATAGGTATAAAATAGTATTTCTAGTTTCATTTAGCCAATATGAATGGAATGTCATGCTTTTTGCCCTAAAAAATGCCTCCTCAAAGTTTTAAAGAATTATGAATGATATTTACAATCATTTTATCAAATTTATAATTATTTACATTAATGATATTTTAGCTTTCTCCGAAAATATGGATTAGCATTCCAAATATCTCATTATTTTCCTAAATATCACTCAAAGAAATGGTCTTGCAGTTTCAAAAACAAAAATCTGTCTATTTCAAACAAAAATTAGATTTCTTGGTTATTATATTTTTTAAGTAATGATTACTCCAATAGAAAGGACAATTCAATTTACTAATAAATTCTCTGATCAAATTATTAATAAAACCCAATTACAAAGGTTCTTATGATGTCTTAATTATGTTTCTGATTTCTTTCCTCAAATGTCCAACATTATTAAACCCATGCATGATCAATTAAAGAAAAATCCTTTTGGATGGATATTCATGCAAATATTATCAAATAAATCAAGTTTCAATTCAAATGTCTTCCATGCCTACACATTTCTTACGTATCTACATTAAAAATTATAGAAATAAATGCATAGACATAGGGTATGGTGGCATTCTTAAACAAGTCAAAAGTAATAGAGAGTATGTCATTGCATTCACATCAAAACATTAGAACCATGCTCAACAAAATTATTCTACTATCAAAAAGGAAATTTTAGCCATAGTTTTGTGCATTAACAAATTTCAAAGTTATCTATTAAATTAAAAAATTATTGTTTGTGTTGATTGCAAATTTGTCAAAGATGTTTTACAAAAGGATGAAAAAATCTTGTATCAAAACAAATATTTGCTATATGGCACATAATTTTAAGTGCTTTTGATCTTAATATTGAATATATCAAAGGATCTTTGAATTCTTTTCCTGATTTCCTTACTTGGAAATTTCTTTACGGGAAGTAATGCCAAAGAAGAAAAAAGAAAGCAAAAAGAATTTGCACTAGAATTAGAGATAGGCAATTGCCCAAAATTTATGATGGAAAAGGCAACCAAATGACTAAATGGTAGAGAGACAGGTAAATTTTAGCGTTATTAATTTGGAAAATGTATGTGATAGTAATAAATGTATATTTTCCCTAAATGTTATTCCATGTACATATACCAGTTAAATGACAAATTATATTGAAAAAAGCCTTGGTTTGTCAGTGTAAATAATTTGTGCAATCACTTAAGAATTACTTAATTTGTAATCATCATCAACATGGAGTTAGAATTTGTGTTGCATATATCCAATTTGAAGACATCTGGCCAGTAAAACAATTATCCGCTATAGTATATAATTTCATTAAATGGTCAGTAATGATGAATAGGGTAATACATGAAGATCAATATGTTAGAATTTTTCATTTAAGACCTAACATAATTTAGAAATTTATTTTATAAATGTGAAAATATTGTTAGCCTATTTCTAATATTAAAGTCAGATTTTAAAACAGTACTTAGGCTCGAATGGTGTACTGGGTATTTTCCAATGATGAGTCAAATATTACCTAGATAACATTTTGTAAGATGGATCCTTACTCTAAAAATCCTAATCTCGTTGTGTCCATCCCATTAGTCTGCAAAAGGTGAACTCCCCTTTTAATGACGACTAAGATTTACAAAAGGAGTAAACTTGTAATTGTAATCAACATCATATGATATATCAGATGTTGAACATGGGTAAATTCTTATATCTATTTTATTTTACTTATTTGCATTCCATATTATGCATGATAACATAGTTTGATTAGCCTGTTTTATCTAAAAATAAAAGAAAATAATTTATCAATTCATACCAGAGCCAGACAAATTATGTTACATAGCTAATGGTATACAAATTGATCATGAATATTATCATATATGTATTAAGATGATTGGCTACCGATTGGATTATTTCAAAACATAGAATGTTGTGAGTTATTCAAGTTATTTCATAACTCTACATTAATAAATTAATAAATTTTTGTATGGATATTATTATATGAATTTTTTTGAGTTTATTGCATAAATTAGTTTATAAATTTGTCTATATTTGCTGGGTTATAAGAGTTGAAACTGTAGGCAATAAATCAATTGTTTCCAAAATGGGTTTTGATAAATTTGAAATAAATTTCATTATGTTTTTTGGGAATTAATTCTATATGTATATTAGACAAAACCTATGTCTTAATTGGTAAAAATCATTAAGAAATCAAGTTGTTTATAAAAATTTTAAGAAAACCCATATGTCAATTTTTTGAAAAATTTAGATCTAAAACCAAAGCAATTTCATCAAGTTTTTAGATAAAATTTTCCATGGGTTAGCCTTAGATCATGTTTAGATTGAAACCCAAATTAATTTTATAAAATACTCATTGGAATTATTGATTTCAAGAAAAATTTTAGAATAGAAAACAAGGTTAGTTTTTCAGTTAGACTTATGCAAAATTGAAGCATAATTTTTAGTTTTTTCTTTAAATTGAAACATAAGTTAGTCTTAGAATAATTTTAGTAATAAAACCCATAAAAAATTAAGAGAAAATGACTGAAATTGAACCAAGTCAAGAACTAGATATGGCTAACCTGATTATAGAGTGTCGAGTATGGAAAAAGGAGTGCAAGCTAGTGTTGATACATTGCCCACTTGTACAAGCGATGCATGTGGGCCACATGCCATACTACTATCCCCCTTCAATGGTGCAAATTGCACCAATGGCCCTCACTCTTCAAGGCAAAATTTTTGCGTATTTTTTAGGAAATAAAAATTTTTTATTTAATTTTTACCTATTTTATTTAAGTGTTAATTTAAAATTATTTGAGTCTAAAAATTTGTGTCTATGATTCCTACACTAAAAGCTATAATATGTAATTTTTCTAGAATTTTGTGATACTGTATGGCAAATAAATTAATTTTAGCATCTTTATGTGCTTAAAGTATAATTTTGTAGGAATAAGTTAACTCACATATGCAATGAAATTTTATGTAATTATGAACCTCCTTATCATGGGTTTAGTTGCATAAGATTTTGTTAATAAAATAATAATTAAAATTATTTATTTTGATTAAAAGAGAGTGTTATGTTAATAATATTTAAATACTCTATTGGTATAATATTATTAATATAGTTTGTTAGTGATAATATGAATATATTGTTAAATATTATATTCTTAAAATCTTAAACACCCTATCAAAGTTAGGTTTTAGGAATGTAATTGTAATGCCTCAAATAAATAAAAATAATAATAATAGAGTTAGTATTAATATTTGGGAGAGCGACGATTAAAATGAAAATTGATAAGGATTGGATTGAAAATTTTCTAAGGTTGTGTGGGCAAAACTTGAAGTTTTGCAAAGTTTGGGGC
>JANHAO010010438.1:0-17662 GCA_026873985.1 Saraca asoca
TTTATTATATACATTTCTTTATATTGCATACTATTTATTGTTTATAGTGATTTTTTTTTATTTCATGTGCTGTTTTATTAAATTGTGTAGTATATAAAATAAAAAAAATATTGAAATTTTTTTTGTTTTCAATGGAACTTCCAACGAATATTGATCAATTGAAAATTTCTTTAAACTATGAAAAAATAAAAAAAAATATTTTAAGTAGCGTTCCAACGGACTAAATCCGTCTTGAATTCTGTTGGAATTAATATTCCAATGAGGTATTTCCTTTGGAATTTGACGTTTGACATAAATCCCCAATTAGTATTCCAACGGATTATGTCCGTTGAAATTTCCGTTGGAATATTAAATTGTCCGTTGGAATTTTCATTGGAATACTAAATCTGTTGGAATAATCCGTTGGAATTGGAAATTCCAACGAGGGATTTTCCAATGGATTTACGTTGGAATTGCTAATTCCAACAGGTTTAAGCTGAAACTCCAACGGATTTATTCCGTTGGAATTTTGCAAAATTCTTGTAGTGCGTTAGAAAGATATTTGAGCTTATTTTCAAATGGAACTAATTTCATACTCATATCTTAAGTATTTTTTGAAATATTATAAAAACAATGAGTAAAAATTGAAAACTAATCATTATTTTTTAACCAGAACCTAAGAGAGGCTAGTAGTTAATTATTAGTTCTTTAATTGTTGACTATTGAACCTAACTCAACTTTATAAAAAGTCACAACTTCTTTATTTCAAACCCGTTTTAATCAAACTACATATCGGTAAAAAGGTATTTGAACTTACTTTCAAATGGCATTAATTTCATACTCATATCTTAAATATTTTTTGAAATATTATAAAAACAATGAGCAAAAATTAGAGAGTCGACTGAATTGTGAAAAACTTATTTTTTGTCTTAAATTGAAAAGGTCATAAACTTTTTCATTTCTTAATAATTTTAAGCAAACAACTTGTCCATGGAAAGCTTTGTGAGTTTATTTTCATATGAAATAAATTTTATAGTTACATCATATTTATTTTGTGAGATATAATTAAAATAATAAGCGAAGGTCGAAAAGACAAAAATTCATATCTAATTATTTTTGAAGTGTCACTAAGGCTATTTTGTAAAAACATGTTTATGGATTACCTTTTTAAACATTTTGGTCTAACTAAAATTTTGGAACCATCTTTAAGCTCTATATCATGAGAAAACAATTTTTTATAAAAAAGTCTAAGCCTAAAAGAAAAAGTTATACCCGTTAAAGTCCTTAGGCTTTATTGATGCTTCCAAGCTTCTAAAATTTTAATCTTTCAATTCTTCAATACTTGGAGCATACCTTCTTTCTCACTTATTTCTTCTTGAATTGAGCATTACAAGATTTTCCATTTGATGTTCCAATGCTAACTCTTCTTCTTATTGGACTTTCCTATATAAAGTACATAAATTTTGCAAGTCACATAATTAGTTTAATATAATTTATCGTAATGCTTGAGTCAATTATAAAATATAACAAGTTAACACAAGAACATGTATTATCATCATATACTATATATTATTAAACATAGCATAACATATCTATTAATACTTGTATAAAATATAACACATTTTAGCACATAAACATATCATGTTATTGTAACACTCATTTATCATTATCGAAACTTATCATATAGAACCTTGGGGCTAATAGTGTGCTTGTATTTAGGTAGTTGTTCCTTTCTTTTGGTGTATTTGAGGTACTGAAACATATGTAAGGTTTTAAACCCTGTTGTTTCAAGACATATACACCTTTCTATTCTGTTGTTGGAAGGGAACTGTAAGATTACTTTTCCAACCAGCTGAGGAGGGAGCTGCAGGTGCCTCTCAAATAATAAAAGAAGGAGCTCTTAGAGACATTGAAGCAATTTTTGGTGTGCATGTTTGGAAACGGAATACCCACAGGAGCCGTAGCATCCATTTCAGGGCCTTACTCAGCTGCCTCGTGCATCTACATAGCCAAAATAGTAGGACAAGGCGGGCATGCTGCAGAACCACACAGAAGTGTGGATCCAATAATGGCTGCATCCTTTGCAATATTGGGATTGCAACAAATTGTCTCAAGAGAAAGTGATCCACTTCATAGTCAAGTATGTTTAAGACCATTTTTGTGACTTTTGAGTCCATCTTCAAATATTCTTTTCTTCCAGGGATTTTCTTTGTTGGCATCAAAATTGTTTCCTACAGGCCAATACTCAGAAGTCAGAATTCACTTTTAAGAAATCAATAGATTTTGAAATTGAGTTCCTGTTTTTAATAACTTTTGGCAACTCTAATAGGAGGCCTTTGCTTAAGCTCTTTCATTTCGAATAGCCTTTGGCTATTCTGTTTTCCTTATTGAAACTAAACTGCGTAAAGAACCACTGCCTTTGAAGGTTCCATTGGTATATAATGTTGATTCTTAATTTTTTGAAGGTGTTATCAATTACTTATGTCAAAGGTGATACTGCAATGATCTTGATTCCATCTTATGTTGAATTTGGGGGTACCATAAGGAGTCAGACAACTGAAGATATGAACCATACCAAGCAAAGATTGAAGGAGGTATGCACAATAGCCATTTTTAAACATGATTACTATCTGTTGTAAACTTTAATGAGTTAATTGACCTTTATAATTTTGTTGGTGAATTACACAAGATAGAAATATTTCCCTTTTGTTGGAAGCCAATATTAGGCACCAAAAAAATAGTCTAAATTCTAATAACATAATCATGTGTGAAGCCTGTCTGATGTTTCAGTTATGACATTCTGGTGATTGTCCCTTCTCAGCGACACGTATTCAGATATACTATTGCGTACGTTGTTTGGATTCTTATTGCCTTTATTTTCTAAGACAAAGCAATAGGCATTCTTCTTTAAGGCTAAATATCCGTGATTCTGCTTCTTTATTTGTTTCTAAGATTTGAACTTGTAACCTCCGTCCAAATTCCTATACATCCCTTTCACCTACGCTAAGCCCAGATGGCATGGTTCTCTAACATTGAATGCATGCCCATTGCTGGTGAAATGGTAATTCACACATGCAGAACATATCTTTTTGGTATTTGCTTGCTCATTTTCTGCCTCCAATCTTCATTTTCCTTTTAAAAGGGACAAGCTTATCTAATTAGGGTTACTTTCAGATAATCGAAGGACAGGCAGCTGTTTTCAGATGTAGTGCAGATATTAACCTGAAAGAAGACAGCTACTCACGGTATCCGGCAGGCGTCAACGACAACAACTTACATCTGCATGTAAAAAGGGTTGGTCAACTAGTGCTTGGCCCTGAAAATGTCAAGGACGGCAAGAGAGTGATGGCTGGTGAAGATTTTGTATTCTATCAAGAATTGATTCCTGGAATCTGGTTTAACATTGAAATTGGAAATGAGAAAGTGGGTTCAATTCACTCTCCACACTCCCCTTATTTCTTTCTTGATGAGGAAGTCCTTCCAATAGGGGCAGCATTGCACACTGCTGTTGCTGATACCTATTTAGATGAGCACCAACCCTCGAGTGATATGTCAGATTTATCTTAGTAATTGGTGCTGTATACATTTCAACATTAGTTCTGTACTGAACAAGGGATGTGTGAATGTCTCTGTACAAGTCAAATTGGGCAGATTTGTTAGCTAAAAAATGTTTTGTTGCAAGATTAGATAGGTGTGATTTTTTTCCCTTTTTTAAGGGAAAAATGCATTTTATTGACATGTTTTTAGTTTTAATTTACTTTACTTGCGATTTAAAGTATCTAAAAGAAGTAATATGTAATTTATCTTATTAATATTTTATCCACCTATATTAATTTTTCATCTAAATCTAATAGATTTTATTAGATATCAGTCATATACTCTTTAATTAATTCTAATTTAACTTTATTTACAATCTCATTGTTCTTAATTTCATCTTTTGTCTAAATTCTAAATATTAAGAATTAAAGGTAAATTTTTTTTTAGAGTTTTGGAGATAGACACAAGAGGAAATTAAAAATGATAGAATATAATTATGGTCAAATTATTATTAATCAGGGAGTACATGACTTGTATGTGATAAAATCCGTTAGATTTGAATAAAAAATTAATATAAGTAGATAAAATGTTAATAGTTCAAACTATAAAATGTCTTACAATACTTTAAATTATGGATAGATAAATTGAAATTAGACCATATAATAGATAAAGTGTGCTTTTGCCTTTGTCTTTTTTGTTAATTAAAGAATCAATTTCATTAAATTGAGTTTTATGCAGTGAATCGCTTATGAGCTTATGATGTAGAAAGGTGAAGAGAAATGAGTGAGATGATAACAACTTAAAAACAAATTAAAAACAAAAAATAACCCTGATTTTTTTTCCAATTCTTCCATTTTCGTTACTTTCAAAATCGCAGCCAGATATAAATCATTGAAAGGATTAAAAGTATAAATTATTAAAGCGGACAATCTTTGATCGAATTATTAAAAATAAGATTTTATCTTATTTTTAAATAAATTTTGTTTTAAATATTATTTAAATTTAAATTAAAGAAGATTTCATTTTATTTATCGTTTCTATTTTAATTGCATTTATTACACTATGAAATTCATTTATTTTATCACGGATTTCAATGAAATTCATTTAATTTGACACAAAACATATCATATTAAAAAATTTATTCTCCTCATAACATTTTATTTATTATAGTATTATTAAAATTTACTTCTTAATTAAATTCTATATATTTTTATTATATTTTAAATAAAAAATTCATTTACCAATAAATTAAAATTATTATTTTTATATAATTTCAAATAATAGAATTTATTCGCAAAAAATTTGGAATTATATATATATATATATATATCAAAATCAAATAAATTCAATTTTAGAAAAATTGATTCCAAATACACCCTTTTTCGGTGAATATGATATGTATGATATACAAAGGAGTAACGAGGGAGGGAGAGAGAGAGAGAGAGATAGCCTTATGAAAACTTGCTAAAGATAGTAATTTTATCCACTGTGCCCATCACTTCTCATTTCTTTCTTTCTCTGCCAAACAGACCAAAATATTCATGCACAATGAATGAGCGAGTAGATGCATGTTTATCCACTACATGTCAGTCATTTCTTATTCTTGGTTTCACTGTAGTTTGTGTTGTACAGAACTAAAAACAAGATGGCCAATTCTCAATAATGTTCTGATGAAAGTTTGGTCCAACAATAATGATTTCATGTTCTCTTCAATAATGCTTTTTCATTGTTTTCATGCAATGCTATGATGTTTTAGTACCTCTGTCTGCAAATATTAAACAAAATAATGCTCAATGATTTGGACCTTTGCTCAATGTTTCAGTTCGTACAGATCTTTAACGTGCAATCACATTGAAATTAAAAATATTTTTCTGCAAAGCAATTTAAGGTTCACATGCTAAAATGTAGACGTAAAAGCAGAACCAGAATCAGAAAACCAGGAGACAAAACGGATCTGTAATTTTCAATATATTCCATGTTCTTTTTCAGTATAAATGACAAGCATTTGATTTTTTTATTGCTTAACATGTAAATAAAAATACTGGAATATTGGAGTTATTAATGAGACAACTCAACGGTTGAGCAAAGTATCTGATGAATTTTAATTTGAAGAGTTTGAATTTTACTGGATGTTGCTAGCTATTAGAATTTATGAAAAATGTGGGCAGACTGTCCTCACTACTGCAAATTCTGAAGGACAAAAAGGAAGAGAAAATACAACAACTTTGCAGAATTCAATGCTGCTCATTAGCCGGGGTGAAACCAACCAAATAGGACGTATCAAAGCACTACCCTACTCATAACTATACATGTTATATTTCTCAATACTCAATAAATGGTCTACAATATCTATCCTACAGTGGATCATATTCTTTTAAAATTTTCATTTGAGCAATGTTATAGTCATTTCATTTTTATTACAATGTGTTAATGTGTATTTGTTGAAAATAATGAAAATCATCAAATCAAGAATAGATTTAATCATATCCTACAGTATGTATATGTGTTAAATAATAAATCTGTAATTGAACACTTATCTGGTGATAATTCTTGATCTTTATCTATGTTGTCTCTCAATGAAGCAACAATAGTAATATATAAAATGAGAACAAAGACCTCTTCTAATGGGAACAAACTAGGCTAACATTTTTATCATCAATAGTCCAACAAATGAGACTTATATAACAATAGATTTATTGATAGTCTAAGTGTCATACTAAAGTCTAATAACAATGTAATCACATATTTGAATTAATATACAAATAAGATTATCTGAAATTTGGTAATCCAACTCATAATAAATTGATTGATTATGTTAATTCAGAGTATTATTTCAATGTTATTAAGTTGAGTGCATATTATAATTTGATTTGACTTGACTTGACTTATTCAAATTCTTTGAAGTTAACTTTGAGTTAGGAGTACAACTTTGAACTCACCTCCAAATTTAAGATCAATTTTTGTCTATAAAAATGGTTGAAAAAATGATCAATCCTCAATTTTTTGTAAAGTTAACAGAGTGAGAGTTTGTATATAGATTTAACATGGACTAACATTTTGCTTGTCATCCATAAACCAGATCCTTCTTTTAATCATTTTGTTTAGCCCCATTTAACTGAAACCAAAAGGCTATGTACAGATGGAAAAATTCCAGGTGATTGTTTACAATTAAGCTGAATATGAGGGAGACAACATAAAGCAAGTCACAATGTATAGTGAAAATGACAGGAAGCCAAGAACAGTGACCATTATATATATATATATGTGTGTGTGTGTGTGTGTGTGTGTATTTGTGCTAAGAGAGAAACAGCAGTGAGTGGTTGAGTTTGATTGCTTTACTAACTAAAGTTTAGCAACCATCCAGATTGTAACTTAACAATAGAAGGGACCACACCTTAATTTAGAATCTCTTAATCAGGCTCCCTTTTCAATGTTTTAGACAATTCTCACTCTCACATGATCATCAAAATCTGCTTTTCCTTCTTTAATATTAAAATAGCACAGACAGTTAATGAACTGATGTCAACGTAAATCTCTTGGGCTGCAAGCTAGCTATCCTTTTTGGCTGCGCTTTGCAACAGGTACAAGATGTGTGTTGGCTGCCGATATCGGTCTATCTTTGGGATTTAGTGGTTGAGATATCTTCAGCCAAGAAATTCAAGTTAAAGCTTAAGTTATCTGTCATAAATTTTAAGTTAAAAGAAATATGTATCTATCTATCTGAAGAGTTAAAACGTAGGGTTCTTCGAAGGAAAATGACTTGTCACGAATGCAGAGAGATACAAAGAACAGTTATAAACACATAATTCAATTAATGGTCTCTCGTGTCAATTATATCATAGTTTAGGGTTTAAAGCATGTATTTATCTTTTTCCTAAACCAGATTGACCGTAGAGTTTTAAAGGGGAATTTTCTTAGTGCTCTGTGATGAGTCATCTCCACGTGTTACTACATAAACATAGTACGTTGAACACGTTCTTTCTTCAATGATAAAAAAATGTGCAGTAAGCAAGTCAGAAGTTTTTGCTTTTAACTTTAGAGAGCAACCTGAGAAAGATTTTTCATGTTCCCTTCGAAAGGGCCCTGGTCGGCTGCTATGACATGATTGAAGAATAAAAATATTTACCAAACCAATCCCACTAGAAGGATAGTTTGGTAAGATTAATAAAGAAGTGTCATAAGTTTCTAATCCACATGGGTGGTCTTAGTGACCTACACAAGAAACAAATATCAATGACTACAATCAAGGTTGCCTATAGGCAAAAGAACTTATAATGTGTTTTAGGGTTTTGAACACATGCCTGATGGCCTTATACAGTTATGTAGATAGGAGTAGAATGATCAAGGGAACTGGATAAGATTATATGGCTGGTAGCTGTATAGAATGATGACATGATAGGACGTACAATACTATTTATGCATATAATGATGATAATGGCATAATGATATGAGATAGTACTCTACTGATGTCAGAGTGTATCAGATTATCAGTATGAATGAGGGCATGATGATACGATCATTGAGTCGTGTGCACAATTGGGGTGATGGCATGAGGTAACGATGGTCTACCATGGTGGGGTGCTTGTGGTGTTATATGGATAGACAAGTGGCAATGGACGAGGGCCCAAAGGGTGAAGGGGTTAGTGAAATTTTGGGTGATATCACTTGTCCCCTCGCCCTCCAGGCTTCGCATGGGGTTACATTGTTTGTTCTTCCATTCTAACATGGGGTGTAGTTATTCTATGACATTAAAGTCTTTTAACATCTCTTAATTTGAGCCATTACTTTACAATGACTTGTGTTGGGTTAATTCTGACTGTTGGGTCATAAGAGGCATATAAGTTTAGCTTTCTTTTCTTATTTTCTCTCACTTCCTTTATTCAAAAATTTTCAAGCGTGTTTGAGAGCAAAATAGAGCTTGAGTTAGGACCTCCTTTGCAACTACCTACCATTTATGATTCTTCATTTTGTAGTTTGCTAGTTTTTCAATGGTGGTTATCTACCTCTTTTTGGCTTCAGTTATGACTATGGTAAGTTGGTCATTTCTTTCTTTTGTTTTTGCATCTCTTGGACTCCTTTCTGTATCTATTTGAGTTTATTATGCTCTTGATGATGCTGCTCCATTGCAATTTAGCGATTGCTTCCCTATCCTTACACTTTCATGCTATTTTTCAAATACGTTTGCTTTCTCGCTTTCCAATTGATTTGTTCTTTTTGGGTGGAGTGGTCATAGCATCTCTTAAGAGTGGTGAAAGTGATTTTCTTAGCACCGAAGCCATTCTAGCAATGCTTGTGTTTGCTTAGAGGCTAGCTGGTGAGAGGAGGATTTTAATTTTAGATGAGTCTAATTTGACAACCTCTCTAAGTGCCATTGAGAATAATCAAGTGGATTTAGATAGACCAATTTCTTGTAGTGATGAGGAAGCCGAAGCATCCTCCTCACTTCTTCGACCTTGCAAGTGTTCTGTGTTCATTCGAGTGATGATGATGGAGCGACTCGATGGGTGGAAGGTGAGGGAAACCTTCACAGTGGGCATGCTTAGTGTGTTCATCTACCAGTGCTTCTATAAGGCACTTTATCTCAATACGTGAATAGGGTTGAGCTGGCTATGGTCATCGAGGATGATTGTTGTAAGCTGGGGTTCGTGGATAGTGTCATAAGGAGGCAGTCTAAACTTCACCATGATGTACCAATCTAACTTTCCATGGTTAGAAAAGATGGATTTTGATGGGACCCGATATGAGGGGGTGATCAATTTTGTGTGCCCTTGGTTTGAGAGCTATTTTGTAATTACAGTACTTCTTCTTTTTTAAGAATTTGGTCATGTATGTTTCTAAACTGTAAGTGATCTCTCCATTTACCCGATCCGAGAGAGAGTTGATGATGGCAATGGGTGTTACCCCCTCTCAGCTTATCTACAATGCTTGGCTCATCATAAAGGTGATCCGGACGGTTTTCTTCCTAGCAAAAAGGCACTCGGATCTAAAGGCTTTTTTCTTCTTCTTTAGCTAAGGTGTTCATGACTAGGGATGGCAATGGGTCGGGTTCGAGCAGGTATGTCAATATCCATACCCATACCTACCAGAAAATTTCATACCTATACCCTACTTGTCCCACAAACACTATAGCAGGTATGGGTACAGGTTTGTACCTGCAGGTATACCCTCCAGAATAAATTTTTTTTTTTCTAAATTACAGTTTGACTTTATAAACTTTTCACTAATTTCAAATAGGTCTATATTAAAATTATGAAATTATATTATGGCCCCAACAAAAAATATTAAAATTTCACTTCAGTCCCTCAACTAACATTTTTATTTTATCTTTTTTTTAAGTATTACATATACTACTCAAACTCAAAACAACATCATTTTAAGTAGTATTTATATATAAAAAATTATTTAAATAGGTAAATGGGTTCAAGTATGGATATTTTCTCATACTCGTATATGTTACGGATATGATTTTCATACCCATACTCATCCGTGAACATTTTTTCTCATACCTATATCCACCCATCACGGGTGGATATCCACAAGTAAATAGGTACATGGGTAAAATTATCATCCCTATTTATGGCAAGATGGTATATTTTCAAGTGTGTCCTTTGTAGGGTGCTAATAGTGGTTTTAAGATGGTGACTAAAGTGCCTCCTAACGTCAAAATAAAATAGGACAAATTCTTCAGGGTGAGGGTGACATAAGGCCCTCTAATCTCCCTTGTTAGCTGAACTTTGAGAGGTGTTTCCATTTGTTAGTGAGATGGTGGAATTTGATTTGAAGTTTCATGTTCATAGATGTTAGCAAGCATGCTAATGGGGAGACTTGGGATATGATTCTTACTATTTTTATGTTGTTGTGTAACTTCTCAGGCAATGTTCTTTTAGGTGTTTTCTGTTGACTCCTTTCTTTCTTCATTTTGGGGTACTGACTGCTTGTGTTTTGTGTAGGTGTTTATAAAAGAATGGTGAAAAACACCCATTCCTTCTCTTCATCACTCTTTTGGTGGGATAAACATATCGATCCTACCTCCGAATAGCTCTTTTAGGGGCAGTCATCACTCTGGCAGTAGGGACAATCATCATTTAGGTAGTGGCCAGAATCATTATTGTGGCTCTAGAGGTGACTATCGATATAGTCATTTGAGGCAAGGTGGTAGTGACGAAAGTGATCACTACCATAACAATGAAGATCACCACTATAAGACTCACAGTTTAAACCAAGATTCTCATAGCACCTATGGTTTGGGCGATGATATGTGGGATAGAAGAAGGGTTAAGAATCAAAATGAGAATAGGCAATAAAAATGTAGAGATGGTGGCCTTCGAAAGTCTCTTCAAATTCAAAATCGATGCCACCAATTACATATTGGTGATCCTGTGGATGAGGTTTTGAATAGGGCATACAAGGGGGCACCGGATGAAATAAGCACATGGTAGGGTTTGCCATAGAGGATATAATGAAATTTAAGTGACTTTAAAAGGAGAAGAGTAAGGTGGAACACACTATTGATGAGAAAAATAAACTTTTGAAATAGAAGGTCAAGGATCTTAGGAAGGCTACTGTTGAGAGAGATGTGATAGTGAAAGAGTGGTGTTAAGTCATTTTAAACTTCTCCAACATAAAGAAAGACTTCAGGGAGCTAAAAAAGAAAGTGGACATCCTGGATGCTCAAATTGCCTTGGCTAACAAGGCAATGATAAAGGTAAACAATTAAAGGATCCAGGTGCAAGGTAGGTTAGGCATGCTTGAGTGGGAGTTGGTTGAGATAAAAGAGGTTGGCAACCACAAGACAGGAGGGCAATGGCTAGAAAACAAAATATAAGAAGTTAAAGGCAAATGAACTAAGGAATTATCATGGCTCATAAAACAGCGCTATTTACTAAATCAAATATGATAATTTTGATGTCATTCTTAATACTTAAAGATCAATTGGTATGATGCTTATTTGGACATGCTCAAGGTGGATGCACTAGAGGGCATGTACGAAGATCTAGATAAGCTTCATCTTTATCTTGTGTTAGGGACATCTACTGAAGATAAAGCTTGGGAGAATTTGAGTGGTGGTAATAATGGTGATGAAGGTGTTATTCAGGGGGGCCAATCCTAATGATCATGGTCCAAGCAGAGGTGATGATGATGATGGTAGCAATGTGGAGAATATTGGCACTGGTGATGGGAATGGTGATATAAGGCAGGAGCTTGTAATGATCAATGTTAAGGAAGTTGTTGAGTCAAGCAATGCTGAGAATACAACTAATGTTGAAGGTTATGGCCATAATAGTGACTTAGAAATCAATATCATAAACCTATTTAATCCTCTTACTGATGCGCACTCCCTCTTTTACCAAGCTAATCACAAAAGCTCTTGAAATAAGTGAAAGTATCTACGTAATAGTTTTTAGGTATTTCGGCATTTGGGATAAGCCCTAGACATTTTACTATGCCTGTTTGCAAGCCTTCATACTCTAGATGCTTTGCTTAATCATCTATGTGTTTGTGTTATTTCCTTGCTTTTTTGATTTTCTCTGTAGACTTAGATTTCCTTTTGGTGAAAAGCTCCAAAGGCCTCTATATATCCCTAATTTGTATTGACTAAAGGCTCTAAAGGCTTCTATAAATCATTAACTTGTATTAGTGAGAGACTCCAAAAGGCCTTTATATATCACTAATTAAGCTGAAGAGCTTAGCACCATAGGTACAGGGCTAACCTATGGGTTTAACCATTAAGTTAAAGTGCTCAGCATCATAGGCACAGGGCAACATCATGGAATTATTCTACTAAGCTGAAAAATGAGGCACTATAAATGTAAGGGAATACTAAGTTTGCAAAGCTTAACAACACAAGTGCAGTGTGATCCAGTGGAATTATGCAACTTTTGATATAGTTGTGATTGGTAAAGGAAAATAGGGGGATACTTCCGACGAAGACTTGTATAAAGAAAGTGAGATAAAATTGGTGAATTTGAGCTTTCATTTCATGTCCGAATTGTGCATGTTGGCAAAGTTGTTAAACTTGATTGAATTTTAAATACTACTATTGAAATAAGATCATAAATGCTCAAAGGGTAATAAAATAGTGACACATATATATTGCATTCCAAGTATGGGGTATGTCCTTTCCTTCAATTGTTTGGAGAAGATAAGTTCTATTGTACAGTGTTTCTTTGACACAACAAGTCCTGACCTATTAGGTGCTAACTTTCCTTCTTCACTTTTCTTTCTTAACCTCATTTTTCTTGGCACCAAAAACCCCAGTTCAAACTCTATTTTTCTGATTCTTTGCCCATGGAAATGGGACATTTTTACCTTGTATGCCTAGCCTCTGATATAGGTAATCTCTCAGTCCACCTTTGTAATATCGAGCTCCATTCTCATTCTTTCATCATTTTGAGTAGTGTCATATTTTAAAAACCAAGCACCAGGTTTTCCAACTTCGATGAGAAATTAAGGCCTCGTGACCATAGATGAGCATGGACATAGTATATATTATGATGGTTTATGGAGTTGTTCTACGTCTTTTTGCAATTTCCCATCAGTAATGATTACTTGTAACATTAAGCTTCCCTCCACGTTCATCAATTGTTCTGGAAAACTAATAAGAGAGCCATTACATGGGGTTACTTGATGGTGGGGAATTGCTAGTGCCCTAAAGGTATAATCTTAAAGGATTTTTGTCAAGCTCCTCCTAGTCAACCAAAATCCTATTCACTATCCAGTTATGGATTGTTGTAGTTATAACCACAAGGTTATCATGGTCCTTAATGATATCGCCATAGTCTTCGTTTGAGAAGGGGATGACTCGACATTGTTATTCAATCATGGCTATTTTATTGGTATTCACATTCATAACTTCCTAGATCACCTTTTTTTGCATCAAAGGATAGTCATCTACTTACAAATACTACAATGATTACTTTTATTACACCACCCAATAGGGGTCTTTCGCTCTGATTAGGTAGTGGCCTTCTTTCCAACATCACATCTCTTCTTTGGTCTTTGTTGTACCTTTTGTCATTTGCCCTCTATCCTGTCACCCTCCTAACTTTCCTAGAATAGGGTTTCTCTTGCCCTTTTAGAGGTAGGAGTCCAATTGTCCTCACCTGATGAGGTCTTCTATTTCATCCTTCAATGTGACGCATTCTTTTGTGTTGTGACCATAGTCCCTGTGGAATTTGCAATACTTACTCTTGACTATTGAGCCAAAACATTTTCATCTTTCTAACCACTACACTAATTGAGCAACATTGATATCTTCAATTATCTGGGTCCTTAGGGTCAATAGAGATGAATATTGTGATAGTGCATTCTTACACGACTACCTTCGGGGCTAGATTCTTTCTTCTTTTTTTGGTTCAAGTTGGGATGGGAGTTTTCTGGGCTAACCTTGTATCTTATTACTTTTCCTAGCTTGTTCAACCTCTTCTGCATTGATGAACTTTGTCGATCGTTACAAAAGTTCAGCCATTATAGTCACCATACGTCTTGCAATGATTATGAAAAGTCACAATGCTAGAGGATAATATCTATCGCATGGATGGTGACTCCATATGGTAAATCTTCTATTTCTAAGGTGATACGATTGAAACGAGCAAGGAAATCTTTCAAGTTTTCTTTCTCACCTAAGACGAAGTTGACAAAGGAGGCAGAGTTCTTCTTGTTAGTTTTGCCTGTGGCGAAATAAGTCAAAAAATCCTTGACCATATATCGGAATCATGGAATTAATTTGGGGGCCAAGGAGGTTAATTATTTTAGGGCTACCCTTTTTAAGGTGGTTAAGAAAGCTTGGCACATCATGGCATTTGAGGCACCAAACAATAACATCATTAGGACTTAAAATGGTCTTGAGGATATGTTATTCCATTATATTGTTAGATATGAGAAGGGGTTCTAAAGTTAGGTGGTAAAAAGGTAGCCATAATGTTTGAGGTAAAAGGGTGGCTTTCTTGAGTTGGCGACAGTGGTCTGGGTGGTGGTTGTTGTAAAAACCATGATATAGTCCATGTTGCTACTTATGATAATGGAACTACTAGTGGCTAATTCCACCATTGGCACTTCCAAGGTTTCCTCTAGGGTTTATAGGTTCATATTGCTCATCTTGCTAATTTTCATGCTTGCGTTGTTGTCGATGTTGGTGTTGTTGCCAGTGCTTATTTTGAGTTTTTTCTTTCCTATCATTTGATTATTATCTCAAGAGCAACACTTCTTGCCTCAATTGTCAAATTTCAGCCATAAAGGTTCATTGTTAGAGCTTAACATCCAAGTTAGCATTGGCCCCTTCATTATTGTTATAGGCTCGACGCTCACAATTTTCATGGTCATACCAATTGTACCTAGGTGTTGGTAGGGAATTTGTCGATTGGTTTAGTCATGATGGGAAAGTGCGATAGTTGCCATCATTATAAGTGGATCTAACAATTGAGTAGCTCATTCTTACTGTTTTAAGGTGGGTTTTTGGTAAAGGAAAGAATCAATGGTTTTCTAAGTTCCAACTTTTCAATTAAAGAAAGAAATAAGAGCCATAAACAACATCAATAATAAGTTTCTTACCTATAGTGGATGATGCTAATGACTTGCACAAGGAATAAACACTGATGATTGTGGCTGGAGATTGTCAGAAGACTCTTTAATGCTTAGAGTCAATGAAGTGCAGACAAAAGAGGTTATAATGTGTATCTAAAGGTTTTGAACACATATATGGTGCTTATATAGCCATGCAGACAATGGTAGAATTGTCAAGGGGTCTGGATAAGATTGTATAACTAATAGCTATATGGAATAATGACATTGCAAGAGGTACAGTGTTGTTTGTGTGTCAAGTGATGGTAGTGGTTCAAAGACGAAGGGTAGTATTGTAATGGTGTTAGAGTGTGTTAAATTGTTATTACAATGAGGGCATAATAATACAGTCGTCTGAGTGGTGTACTCAATCAGCAATGGTGGTCTTTCATAGGGAGCGTGCTTGTGGTGTTGTATGGTAAGACTAATAATAATGGGTGAAAGCCTAGGGTGGTGAGGGGATTGGTGAAATTTTGGGTGATATTGAAGTATTTGGAACTACTATTTCTTTTTTTTTTCCTTTTTTTTAAATGTGATAAAAAAAATTTGTGTACTAAAATTCACAAATCAAAAAAATTATATTTTTATGTCTCCCATTAGATAGTATAGTTTGATATTGCTGTAAATAATTTTTTTTTAGCAAAATAGTAATCTCTTCTCTGAATGATTTAAAACAAACTTCCTCATTAAATCTGTTGATAGTAAAATTTGGTAAATCCAAATCCTGTCAACCAGATAAGTTCTTGAAACCTCAAACTGTAAATTGGTTGAAAGAAGAGGGTGAGAGATGGACAAAGGAAGAATAGTAAAGGCAAAGAAAATTTTTTAACATGGTTTGACTAAAATCCTTTGTTTAGATTCTTACATCCATAGATATTTTATTTCTGCTAGGTATAATATATTTATAGAGTGTTGAGTATGCAATACATAGCTTCTCTCTGTCTAAAAATGGCTTTCTCTCTCTAAGTAGCCTCTAGAGTTCTCTCTCTATTTTTTGGTAGAGTTTTGCCTGTATCTCTTCCTTTTTTTGTTACAATGATTTTCCCTTATTTATAGAGGCGAGGGGTTACAAATGTAATTTAATGAATTATAAATCTGTTACATCAAGTAATAAATGTGTTGACAATTTGGACTTCTGCAAGCTGGCTTCTGCAGACTAATTTTTGCAAGTGGGCCCTTCAAGTTAGTGTCTGCAAGTTGGTCTCGTAAGTTGATATTGGTTAGGGAAGTGTTAAAGCTCTCCTTTGAAGTTGAGAGCTGGGAGCTAGCTGAGACTAGCGAGGTAGTTGAGACCTACGAGCTAGAGTTGGAACCAGTGTTATGTGTATTTTTTGGTACTATGTGAAATGGGTTGACAAAAGCCCAACGAATAAGTCCAACTGGTGAAAGGTTTAGATCATTCAGGTCACTGGTGACCTTACGTGTAAGCTTCAGGTCGCTAAAGATGAGACTTACAAGAACTCTAGCTCGTAGGTCTCAACTCTAAAGATGAGCTCTAGTTTATTGGTCCCAGCTCTAGCTTGCAGGTCTTAGCTAGCTCTCAGTTTTAGCTCATTGGTCCTAGCTCTAGTTCATAAGTCTCAACTACATCCCAGCTCGTAGCTCGTAGCTTGCAACTCTCAGATCGAGCTCTCAGCTCCTAGTTCTTAACTTTAAAGGAGAGGTCTAACACTTTCCAAGCCAATATTAACTTGTAGGTAACTTACAGACACTAACTTGAAGGGCCCACTCGCAGAAATTATTTTATAGAAGCTGGCTTACAGTCTATAGAAGCCGGCTTGCAGATATCCAAATTATCAACACATTTATTACTTAATGTAATAGATTTATAATTTATTAAATTACATTTGTAACCCTCTGCCTCTATAAATAGGGAAAAAATCATTGTAACAAAAAAGGAAAGAGATATAAGCAAAAATCCTGCCAAAAAATAGAGAGAGAACTCTACAGGCTACTTAGAGAGAGAAAGCCATTTCTAGAAAAAGAGAAGCTATGTATTGCACACTCAACACTCTGTAAACATACTATATCCAGCAAAAATAAAATCATCCATAGACGTAGAAATTCAAATAAAGAATTTTAGCCGAACCACGTTAAAAAATCTTCTTTGCCTTTATTATTCTTCCTCTGTGTAATACCCGAAAAAATAAGAAAATAAAAAAGAAAATTGAAAATAAAAATTAAAAATTGAAAAGGACTTAATTGAAACTTTCGGCAAGGACTTAAGTGAAAAGCCTTGTGTAATACCCGGAAAAATTTAGAAAATAAAAAGGAAATTGAAAATAAAATTTGAAAACAATAAGGGCTCAAATGAAAACATTTCAATGACTTAAGTGAAAAGCTTTAAGATAGGGAGGGGCAGTTTTGTAATTAATTCAAAGTTTTGGGGCATTTTCGTAAATAAAAAAAAAAGTTTGCAGATTTTTTTAGAAAACCCGGTAGTTCCCCCCCCACACGCATGCGTCTCTCTCTTCTCTGAAGTCTCTCTCTCTCTCTCTCTCGCGCGCGCGCGCGGAGCTCCCTCCTCTTCCTCGGCCTCCGGCGACGGCAGCAGCTCCATCAAAGCTTGGCCGTCCCTCGCGCTCCG